>JBBPQW010000281.1:0-26683 GCA_038092695.1 Boletus rubropictus
TCACGAAAATACCGTCGAAGTTGCAGTAAGCGTTGTCGTCTCATACTTACCGTGCGATGAAGTCACTCGACACTAGAGCTACAATCCACACATCTTTTTGCGTAACCCGGATGCACCTCTCGCAACCTCAAATATATGCTCTGTCGTTGCTCTTGGAGCGGATGATAGATCCATTTCAATTTGGCAAACAAAAACTGCTCGCCCTCTTATCGTTGCCAGGGAAGTTTTTGAGAGGCAAATCATGGACCTCAGTTGGTGAGCCTCTCGGACCATTTCTCTGCCCCTCTAACATGCCCAGGTCGCGAGACGGGCTCACGCTCTATGCCGCTTCCTCAGATGGTACAGTTGCAGTGTTTGATTTCGACGCCGAAGAATTAGAAGGCATAGCCCCTTACACTGCGCAGACGCAATACCTTCTGAAATTCGGCTTTGTTCCACCTCCTATTCCTGAAGGCTACTCCCACGGCACCAAGTACGGAGACGAGGACGCTCTATCCGCATCCCGCGTTACCCCTCCTCCTTCCCCGACTGCACGTACGACCTCACAAAGCACTCAATCAGAGTTTGGTATGACAGCCGTCAACGGGGGTGAATACATCAACAGGCTAGTTGCCAAGAAAAGCACAAAGAAGCGTGTTCAGCCCCTCCTCATGTCATCAATACCTTCTGCAGCGACTGCTCCACCCGTTCGAGAGCCGCCACCCCCTGATTTGCGGCCGCCAGCATCTAAGCCAAGACCTACTTCTCCCTCCGTGTCACCTGTGCCAAGTATGCGGGGGTTTGATGCAGACATTGAAATGGGCGGTCCTATGGACATGGAGGTACCTATCGACTCTCTGGAACAGTCGCCCGAGATAGGTAGAGGGAAACGGAAAGCCTCCGCATTGGACGATGAACCGCCCGTCAAACCTCGCACGTTAGGTGGCGGTATACAGAGAGAGAGCGTTACCGTCCGTGAAATCGCCAGTGTCGGTGAAAGGTGGGAAGCGCCACGCCTATTACACGCCGACATTTTGCCATCACCGCCTATATTGACATTTTTGAGTTCGAAAGTGGACGGGAGCGAAGACGTGCTGGAGGCTCGTAATTCGGAGGGAGATGGGCCAACGGAGGTGTTGTTTGTGAGCGGCAAGCAAACCCAATGGTTGGATTACCTACCCTCACGTGTGGTGGGGTTGACTGCATCACAGTCGTTCTGTGCGGTCGCAATGCAAGATGGGTCGGTGAACGTGTACTCACACATGGGAAGGAGGTGAGCTATGTCAAGTATTAAATAGCTTTCAGCTAACTTCGGACAAGAATAATGCCCACGCTGAACCTAGGTTCACCGTGCGCAATGGTACAGAGTTGCAAAATGGCACTTCTTTTGTTGACTGTGTCGGGGAAGTTAACTTGTATGTAAGTACATCAACACACCGATGACCTCGTGTTGTGACCATCAACATAGAAACGTCAAGTCACAATCCGCGTATTTCTCCCCTACCACTGTCAATTCCCTACTGAGTCCTCCAAATTGCACCATCCTCTCCGCTACAATTCGAGCAAATGGTGCACCTGTGATTCAATGCTCAACCGGAGTCGCGTACTCTTTTGACCCTCAACTTTGTTCATGGATCAAACTAAGCGAGCGTTGGTGGGCCGAGGGTTCAGATGTCTGGCAGGGCCGCCAGCGTGTCAACAAGGATATCGTCGCCTCCATCGAAGGCGCCATTAGCACCATCGCAGGGACGATCGAACACAGGGAACGACCAGAATGGTGGAACACGGCACTGACGCTCGGCCACTTGGAGTCCAAAATGCACGCTGCGAAAGCACTTGACAGTCCATCGGAATACAAGCAAGCGTTGCTCTTGTATGCAAAAAAGATTGCGAACGAAGGTTTTAGGGCAAAGGGGGAAGAGCTCATCAGGGATTTATTTGGGCCAGTTTTTTGGTGCGTGCGCTTTTGGCGGTTCGGAAGCTGAGAGATGATGGATCGTGATGTAGGCGGCCTGGAAGGGATGATTGTTGGTGTCCGACCGTTGTGGGGACGCTCAAACGCGACCTGCTACGCGAAGTTCTCTCTGTGTTTGGTGGGTTTGCATCCCTCTGTAAACAGCGTCGTTCTCACTTCATAATACACAGCAAGGAGCAAGACACTGACGAAACTAGCGTTGGACTGGCAGGACATGTTGAAGAAGGCAACGAACGAAGAGACTGCTTGATTCCAGTTAATTGATCATCACATAGACCCGGCACAGTCCGTAATTTAGAGTATTAGTTTCGTGAAGACATACCCGTCTTTCCTTGATGCGGCTCGTGTACGGTGTCAGGCTACCAATCCGAAAAGGCGCCGTTTGTTTGAACACTCCCCTGGTCGCGAACTTGTCACAATTCCGCCCCCTCCCCGATAATCAAGACCAAAAATCCCTAGAAATGTCTAAAAAGGCCCTCATATTGATTACAGACGGTACAGAAGAGATGGAATTGTGAGGTGACCGTCGCTCATCCGACTCGGACTGACATACACAGTACCATCACCTACGACACGCTCGTTCGTGCCGGCGTCGAATGCACGTCTGCAAACGTCCAAAGCGGTGGATCTCCATACAGATCCGTGGGTACCAGCCCGGCGCTGGTTGTGTGCTCACGGGGTGTCAAGATCCTGCCTGACACAACCCTCCAGCCCCTGAATACGGGCCCGGTATGTATAGATAGCTGCCTACAGGCGGTCTTGACTGCGATCTGCAGGATAAATACGATGCCCTAATCATTCCTGGTGGGCTCAAGGGCGCTGAGACCCTTTCTCAATCGACCGAAGTGCAAACTCTGGTGAGGGAATACTATGAAAGGAACAAAATCGTGGCTATGATATGCGCAGGTGCGTCGAAGTCACCCTGGCCATAACATAGGTAGCAAAACGCCTTCGGATGCAGGTACACTGGCTGCGAAGACGGCTGGTCTTCCTTTCCAACCGGTCACGTCACATCCGGTGATTAAGAACGACCTGGTTCCAAGTAAGTGGACCCGAAATTGAGAAAAGCACAGCTTGGGAGCTAGTTTCTTGTTAGAGTACGACTACAGAGAGGATTCTGTCGTCGTGTCCGATGAAGTACCAGGTAAAGGAACGCTGGTGACAAGGTGCGTTGACGGCTCCAGTCTTGTATTCTCCCTTGACCTGGTTCTCTCCAGTCGCGGACCAGGTGAGTTATATGACGACTGGATAATACCTTGTCGAATACGTGAACAGGCACCGTCTTTCCCTTTGCGTTCAAGTTGGTCGAGCTGCTTTGTGGCAAGGCGAAGAGTGACGAAGTGCGAGAACCAATGATGTTTCCTGGTGGTACTGGCTATCCGTACTGAAGTTACCGTGTTGTTACGTACCGCACGGTCGCATTCTCGCGTTTTGTTTCAGTGCTAAATTTTCGTATGCGAGCTGTTCAGCACGCTGTACGACGGATACATGGGCTTTCACGGACGGTAGCTTGGGCTGGCTTAAATCTGATAGGTCGCAGATTTATCGAGTCACGCTCTGATGCTCCCTTTAAACACCGACCTCCCCTCTTGTCTGCATCCACAATGTCCTCCGTAAATTCGCTCGTTGCCTCTCTGGCATCCCTCTCGATCACTCCAGCCGCAACTGTCTTCCATCCAGACACGAACTCCTCAGCATCCTGGCGCGGTGCCCTCCTCGCCACCGCCTCTGTCCCTGAATCTTTCGAGCTGATCAAAACCCTCGTCTACAAGCCAAAAACCGCAAAAACAGCCACCCCAATCCCCGTCGTCGTCATCGCGCGCGATGATACCGAAACAAGCTCCTCCGCCCTCGGCAAAAAGCTCAATCTCAAAGAACTCCGTTTGGCTTCGGAGGACCTCCTTGCCGAGTTTTTCGGGCTTGATAAGAACTCTTGTGCGTTCCCTGACCCGTTCGTCATCCAGCGATGTCTTATGCCATTTATCGCAGTGTCGCCGTTGGCGTTGAACAAGGATACCTTTTCCAAGGTGGTCACGGTGATCGACGCCTCCATCGTATCTTCGTCAGCCACGTTTGCGATTCACGCCTGTTCCTCGAGCTCGACACTGTTTTTGTCCGGGAAAGACATCGTCACACACCTGAAGAGTCTCGAAACCGAGAGCGCAAAAATAGAAGAAATCGACTTTACCAGTCTCAAAACCGACGCACCAGCCACGAAGCCTGTCGTCAACGAGAAAGGGGATGCAAAGATCGAAGGTGCTGTGCAGATCGCGATCGGTGTCAAGAAGGAGGTCGACTTTTCAGCTTGGTACCAGAGTGTGAGTGTCACCGGATCAGACTGCGTTCGCATTCTCAGCGCGTCGCGCGATAGGTTTTGCTGAAAGCAGACATGTTAGAATATTACAGCGTTAGTGGATGCTATATTCTCAGACCGTGGTCTTACAGCATCTGGGAGGACATCCAAGGTAGGCTTCCTGAACAGCCAGCCTAGAACGATATGCAACCTGTTTGTAGATTGGTTCAACAAGAAAATCAAAGCCATGGGCGTGCAGAATGCATCGTTCCCTATGTTCGTTTCCTCGAAAGTTCTCGAGCGGGAAAAGGATCATGTCGAGGGTTTCTCCCCGGAAGTTGCATGGGTCACGAGAGCGTGAGTGTGCCCGTGAAAGTATATCACGTCGGCCGTCACGATGAATAACGTACCAGCGGATCTTCCGAGATGGAGGAACCTATTGCCATTCGCCCAACATCTGAGACTGTCATGTACCCCTGTGCGTTCGCTGCATGTCTCGCAGTATTTTATTCTGACAATGTTTAGATTATGCCAAGTGGGTCAAGAGTCATAGAGATTTGCCCTTGAAGCTCAACCTGTGGAATAATGTTGTGCGATGGGAGTTCAAGCATCCCCGTACGTGATGGTAAACATCATTATGTTCAGTGTGCCCTCAATGTCGTTTCCTTCCTAGAGCCATTCATCCGAACCCGTGAATATCTGTGGCAAGAGGGACACACGGCTCACCTAACCAAGACAGAAGCCGATAGAGAAGTCCTCGAGATCCTTGAACTCTACCGACGTGTCTACGAGGAGCTGCTCGCCGTTCCTATGATTAAAGGTATGAAATCTGAAAAGGAAAAGTTCGCTGGCGCCCATTATACCACTACTGTGGAGGGCTTCATTCCAGCGAGTGGCCGCGGTATCCAAGCTGGCACTTCGCATTGTCTTGGCCAAAACTTCTCGAGGCCGGAGATGTTCAATATCGTGGTCGAGGATCCCAACGATCCCACCGGTCAAGGTAAAATCTACGCATGGCAAAATTCGTGGGGTCTTTCTACGCGTACTATCGGAGTCATGGTCATGGTACACGGTGATAACCAGGGATTGGTCCTCCCTCCTCGCGTTGCTTCGGTCCAAGTGATTGTTGTCCCATGTGGTATCACAGCCAAGACGAGTGAGGCGGACAGGAGCAAGATCAATGACGCGTGTGACGAACTTGCCAAATCCCTTGTTGAAATTGACATCCGAGCAAAGGCCGATCTCAGAGAAGGCTACACTCCGGGTTACAAGTTCAACGACTGGGAACAGAAGGTCTGATACCCGAGTCACTTCCTGTGTTGATAGAATTTTGAGACATCCTCTGTTTCCCATAGGGTGTGCCTCTGCGTCTCGAGATCGGACCAAATGATCTCGCTAAACAACAAACTTTGTCGGTCCGCCGTGACACTGGTGCGAAAGCCCCGATCGCGCTTGCAGACTTGAAGGCCACCATCCCTCAGCTTCTTGAGACCATCCACAACGACATGTATAGGAAAGCCCTCGACGAGTACAACGCACACTTGAAGGAAGTTACGCGTTGGGAAGACTTTGTCCCTACGCTGGACAGCAAATGCATTGCTGTCATTCCCTGGTGTGAACAAGAGGCGTGCGAAGATGACATCAAGGAACGAAGTGGTCGATCGTGAGTATCGTCTCAATGATTTTCTTACGATCAAATTGGCCTTGCGTGGAGGTAGAGGAGGCTTCTTTGGCGTTCGCTTAGTTTTGTTGCGTGTCAGGAACACTAACCAATGGCCTCTAGTGTGGAACCCCAGGACGAACGTGCGCCATCTGCGGGAGCCAAGTCGCTCGCGATTCCCTTTGATCAAGCTCGCTGGACGCTAATCGAGCGTGGCAAGACCAAGTGCGTTGGATGTGGCCAGGACGCGAAACGTTGGACCTTGTTTGGAAGATCATACTAGAGTGATGTGGAAATGCGATATCTAATTCGGTCGCTCCGTGTGTACAAATTACCGTGATATAGTGCTCTAGTCCTATCAGCTGAGCTGTGATTGGGATTGGTGAGCATATCATGTTGTCTCTGTGGTGTGCCAGGGTGACCAGTGCGACCACTTGCCACTCTGGATAAAACCTTGCGCCCCGACTCCCGACTGTCTTCTTGACTCTAAGGACCCGACATCAGTTTCAAGGCTGGCCATGGTTTGTAGTGGTTGAGCTATTTGACATCCTCTAGCTTCAGTTTTGGAAATCCCTTCGGACTCGACATTACCCAGGTGACAGTCAGTTCAATTGCTGCATGCTGATACGTTTGTAATCTCAGGGCTCTGATCTAAGCTTCTCCGCCTCCATAACAGCGGTTTTGGTGGAGGGAGCACACCATCAGACACCCGATACGAATCCCGAGTCGAGTTTTACCGCGATCGTCAAGTACTTCACCATCACCCTATCGATCTTATCCGTTTCGTGCTCCGCAGAATACCGCAGCGGATGGTGTTATAATGGTGCCGGTCCGTGATCAGTCGATCACCGGGATACGTTACCCCAGAAACTGGTGGATGTTCACGCGATCCCTCGCGCTTGTTTTCCGATCCAACCCTACATCATATTCACAAAATACTTGCACGGCTTTTAGGTTTTCTGGGCTGTAGACACGTGCAGAGCTAATCATGATGTTACAGGATGCCGCCTTACCAAGTGTTTCAGCAGTAGATGATGGAGTTTGAGCGCAGTTGTGTGGAGAACGGGCTTAGATCCGCAGGCGGGTACCTGGCCGTTCAAGAGCGAACGAAGAGAACTGCCTTGCCAATTGTCGAATTCATCAATAAAACAAAAACGTACAGTGCCACTCGGACAAATGGTTTGCAGAAACGACTACGTTACGGATCCTTGGGCTACCTTTGTCTCATGACCGGCTTTTCAGGGAAAGTCTCGCACGTTGGCTATATGGTCCGTAAACGATAAATCCCGGTGACTGTGGTGAGCTACTATTCAATCCCTCAAAGACCCGAAAAATTAAATCCCGGTGACTGGTGAGCTACTATTCAATCCCTCAAAGACCCGAAAAATTAAATCCCGGTGACTGTGTGGTGAGCTACTATTCAATCCCTCAAAGACCCGAAAAATTAAATCCCGGTGACTGTGGTGAGCTATTATTCAATCCCTCAAAGACCCGAAAAATTAAATCCCGGTGACTGGTGAGCTACTATTCAATCCCTCAAAGACCCGAAAAATTATAAGTACCCTCCCTCCTTTTCATTTCCCGTGGACACTGCTGTTATGCCTGCCGTGAGTCTCGCTGTCTGTGGTGGATCCCAAGCTTGCTAACGTGAATATAGTACAGCACTCGTATCGCAGCAAACCCTGTACGTGTCGCAGACAATGTTAGACGCCTGTCCTGACGACCCTCGACCAGTACATCGTAGGTACTTTCGCATGTATCGGTGGTGGTCTTTTTGGTTTGGACATCTCGTCCATGGCCAGCGTGTTGAGTGTGGGTGTCTCGCTCGCTCTAATATCGCCTCTTGTCGCCTGATAAGCACCTAGAACGACGCCTACCTCCGTGTGTTCAAGAACGTGAGCAAATGGTCGTGCTGTACCGCTGCAGCTGACGACGTCAAACCAGCCTAGTTCCAATGCTCAAGGAGCTATCGTTGCGTCCATGCCTGCTGGCTCCTTGGTTGGCGCTCTTGCAGTTAGCTCCCTTGCTGATCGACTCGGTCGTAAAAACATCGTCATCTTCGGTAGTATTTTCTGGATCATTGGCGCTATTTTGCAATCCGCCGCTATCGTGCGTAATTGATCCTCCTGACGTCTCGGCAAACGGAATCGCTCACATCTTGTGTCCCTTGTTAAGAATCGTGATATGTTGGTAGTGGGTCGTATCATCGCTGGGATTTCTGTCGGTCTCTCGTCCAGTGTCGTGCCCATTTATCAATCCGAGATTACCCCTCCCTCGATCCGTGGTCGGCTTGTGTCCGTGCAGCAATGGTCAATCACCTGGGGTATCATGCTGCAATATTTTGTCCAGTTCGGGTGTTCATACATCAATGGCACCGCGTCGTTTCGCATCCCGTGGGGTCTCCAGACCATACCTGCAATAATTCTTGGCATTGGAATGCTGTGGTTCCCGGAATCTCCTCGTTGGCTCGTCGACCATGGACGGTAAGTCCTCTCCCATCTTGCTGGTCCCCGCACTGTATATTCATAATCAACGATAGTGAGGAAGAGGCCCTTCAAATTCTTGCTGATCTGCACGGAAACGGAGACCGACACGACGAACTGGTCGTTTTGGAGTTTGAGGAAATCAAGCAACAGGTCGCCTTTGAGAGAACCGAAGGTGCCAAATCGTATGCAGACTTGTTGAAGCCTGGTATTCTCCGTCGTGTCGGTCTTGGCTGTTCGCTCCAGATGTGGTCTCAGCTGTCCGGGATGAACGTCATGATGTATTACATTGTGTATGTGTTCGAAGGGGCTGGTCTGACTGGCCGGCGTGGTAACCTCATCGCGTCCGCCATTCAATACGTCCTCAATGTCGTCTTCACTGTCCCCGCAATTCTCTACATCGACCGATGGGGTCGCCGTCCTCTCCTGATCGCTGGTGCCACATTCATGGGCTTTTTCCTCTGCCTCGTTGGTGGTCTTCAAGGTGGATTTGGAGAATGGGGGTCTGTCAATAATGATCGGGTGTGGGTCATCACCAACAACCAGTCGGCGACCAAGGCTATCATCGTTTGTTCGTACCTCTTCGTTTGCTCGTTTGCCATTACCATGGGACCTGTCTCGTGGACATACCCTGCAGAGATCTTCCCCATGAAGGTGCGCGCCAAGGCCGTCTCAATCTCCACCGCGACCAACTGGTTCTTCAACTTTGCGCTCGCTTGGGCCGTTCCGCCAGCTCTGTCGAACATCGCGTGGAAGACGTACTTTGTGTTCGCTGCGTTCAGCTTTGCGGCCGCGATCCACTTCTTCTTTTGTTTCCCCGAGACGGCACAGCGTACGCTCGAGGAGATCGAGGATGTCTTTGCGCAAGGGCATGCGTTCAGTGCCTGGGCCATCTCACGCGAGGTCGGGAAGAGGAAGTTGGAAGATGTTGTCGGGAAAGGGGCAGACAATGAGAAACATAGCTCTATCGAAAAGATCTAGGGCAACGTCTTGATGTATTAGTCCCGTTAATCCGAATAATTAGATAGATCGTGTACGTTACGTTTCCCCGTCCACGATTCGTGATTCGGTCGTCGACTTGGTGGGAATAGATTTTGACCGCGACGTTTTGCTATCCGGATGGAATGAGTAGTGCCCGCTCAGAATGTTTGGTTCAAACTTGACTTGTGCCATCACGTCGACCTCCGCCCACCCAGCGCTCTCACAGGCTTGTAGGCAACAGTATTCCTTGACCAGGACCAGAGTATGGGATTGGGGCACAGTGGGAAGGACGCCCACGACCCTGGACTCGGAGCCAACACGACTACGTCCACTTGGCTCTCGCTCCCACAATTTCTGGTTTGCCCTCCATGAGGCTCCTTACGATGGCATCTAGATCATTCTTCCTCCAGTTCAAGAAGAATGTCAAGTTTTTGGTCAAGTTTTCATTCAAATCGAGGCGAAGACCCAGACCATCTTCAACAACGAGCGATGCTGCTGCCTCTCGGGCACATGATGGTCTGCACTCGTTGGATGAGAAGGAGCACACTGTCTCGGTCGACCTTGACCCAAGGACGTGGCGGGAGATACTTTGCTACTGTGAGGTCATCGATATCATTCACGTTGGCATGGTACACAACCGTCACCGTATCATGCTTGCTCAACGCTGATTCTCCCGCAGACGTGTCGGTCGTTAGCGTCTGTGGCGGAAGACAATCGCGTGTGGTACTTTGCATTGCTTCGCATCTGCCATAACAGAAGACTCCTGCACCTGTGCCCCCACATCAGGTCGCTCCCCTGCGCGGCCCTACGTGGAAAAGCGATACTATCAACACGACTCGATTACCTTTCACGCGGTTTGGATCCCAGACCATTCCCGTACACGTCCTCAGTCCTTTCGTTGTCCGTATCAGCTGTATGGGGCATCTCTTTTCTCCCAGGTGGAGAATGGTTGGTCGTGCTATGTCGAAAGGATGGTGAGGATGGGATAATGCTCTGCAGGACAAGTAATTCTTTAGGTCAACCACCCATATATTCTTCGGTGTCAGGTTGGCACCTGACCAACATGTACATGTTTACGAGCGACGGCGGAGACTTGCTGCTACTGCTTCGCTCTGACCGTCCAGATGTGTATGTCTTCCCTTCCATCGATCGTGCTATGAGATCCTGATTTCATTCATCTAGGACGAAACTCGGGGTGTATATGATCCATCCTTCAAATAGTTGTCCAAGATTGGAGACGGTCTGGACTGTCGAAGTCCCAAAGATTGAAAACTATGCTGCTCTAGGAAGCTGTATCGTCTATGGGTGGACTGATCGCAGTAATATCAAGTCAAGGCATCTCATCAAAGTGTCGAAGCTTGAGTCTTGTTATCGTAGGGTTGCAGAACACTGTACAATGGAGGTCGAACGGGAGGTTGGCAGATGGCCGGTAAGTGCTGCAGTAATCGGTGCATTGGACACTAACGACTTGCGAAGCACACGTACGGCCTACGTATCACAGATTCCCAGATAACGGTCGTGGTCTCGAGTATGGAACTAGTCGCAGCGTACAAGGTACCCTCTATGGCTCCAGCTTTGACCCCTCGCGAGCCCACGACGGTGACACCATTCTGGCGTTTTTCATGTGCTCATATGAACCCTCGCGCTGTCTACTTGGTTCCTTCCCTCCCAGCTGTTGACTCTCCCAGTGTTATCATACTTTATGGGAACCGGTGCCTTTTCGTCGCGCCGAGCTTCGACACAGACCCACTCCAGCAACATCCAACCTACTTTTCGACGTACACCTATCCACGAGAGCTCAAGCGTCCGATGGTCCTGGGGCCACACCGCGCATTCTGGGATCTTGGTCGTGGGAGAGTTGGAATTGGGATGCTACCAGCCCCGCTAATGCCCGCTTTTTACGAGCACGGCTCCTGGGATATGTCAGGTATCCATGCTCCAGAAGCTAATCTTGCAGACGATGTCCACCCACTGGGTCATGCTGCACTCTGCAAGGGAAAAGTGGTCAGGGCGGCTTGGGATGAGGAGAGTGGGAAGCTGGCGTTGTGTCCCAGAGCAGATCCGTGGACGGTCGTCATAGTTGACTTGGCGCCCTGAGTAGTGTGGTTTCTGCTTATCCTCCACGACCAGTAGCCTTCACTACCTGTGTGCAACTGCGAGCTGTTCAAACTGCCCGACCTTGGAAACCAAAGATGCACGTAGGGCTGGTACTCTGGGCCTCCAACGTCCCAAGTGAGTGATCATATGGGTAAAGAGGTCCAACTATCGGTTTCTATACACGCCATGCGCAACTGACATATGCAATTGTGCAATCCAACAGATCTTTACCTGCAGCTATAAGCTCGAGATTGACCAGATCAATCATGTCGGAACCGACACGATACTGGTGCTTGTGCCGCAAGTACTGCAAAGGTATTCGCAGGCCGTTGAATACGATCAATACCTGGCGGCGACATCTCTGTGAAGCTGACGACGACGAAAAGGGTGAAATTCGTCTCGCAAGAAGATCACCAGAGTTCCGTGCATTCATCAAGGCAGCGACCGCCCAGAGAAACAACCAGTCTCAAACTCATCAGGCTGGGTCGTCTCTTACAGGCCCGAGACGAGCAGCGACCGACAATGAGCATGATCGAGAGCGGTTCGGGCGTCGTCCACACTCTCTCGAGGCATCTCGGGTGCGTTTACTTTGTAATGAAAAGTCTACACTTGATCGTTTGTGATCTAGCCTGACCAGAGCCCGCACATCGACCGCCCCTTCAAGCGCATCAAAGTCGTTGAGCCCAGCACTAGTAACTCGGGTTTGCCACCTCCTATCATATCAAATGCATTGCCAATCGCTAGTGCCAACCCGCAACCCGTCGTCCAAATGAAAAACCCATTGTAAGTTCTCAATAAAGCTAGGTTCTGTCTTCTCATATCTACTGCCACTAGGACAATCGTGCATTGTCATCCAGTAGCCGAGGTCGAGGATATCGCGCACTACCCAAAGTCAGGTGATAATGGACCGAGCGAGACAACTGACGCATCCAATACGCCGCATGGGACCTCACTGGAAGAAGTTGGCGGTTCTGCACACCATGCTGACAAATGACTTGACCCTTCTACCGCACTAGAAATACAAGAACGAGACAGCACGAT
This sequence comes from Boletus rubropictus, assembly GCA_038092695.1. Lineage (NCBI taxonomy): Eukaryota > Fungi > Basidiomycota > Agaricomycetes > Boletales > Boletaceae > Boletus > Boletus rubropictus. Next base: position 12,510 of record JBBPQW010000281.1, read on the forward strand.
TGGTAAGCTGTGATTTGTTCTGATTACCATCGAGCTGATTGGTGCTTTGTCAAGATTGCAGACAGTATTTGGACTAATGGAAGAGCTGAAGTTATTGCAAAGATTGCTGTTATGGGGATGTATTAATCAACGGGCCACATGGACTACTAGGACATGGAGTGTGTGCGGTGCCACATGTTTGCCCATACATCTGCATAGAGCAACAGTACCACATTGCAATTATCTGTGCCTAATCGCATAGGGAAATCCTCACATGAAAAACTATTATCATAGATGCACATGTATCGACGACTCGGGATTCTTATACCGACGTATTACTAGCTGTCTCCCTGGATGGTCCGAGAATACACACCCTGGTCGACGTTTCTGTCCATCTTGGCATGACCCATTCGTGCGCTGGTCGCAAACTCGTCGAAAAGTTTTCGAATTTGGCCAAGATGGTTGTCATCGTCCAGTGCCGTCCTGGAAATGGTCCACCAGACATTGCTTCAAGCCAGACGACGGTAGTATTCGTCGATAGGCTTGCGGGTCTGATTATGCAGCGATGAGCCCCGAGTGTGTCTACACACATTTAAACCAGCCGGAGAGAAAAACCCACCCTCCGCGGAAGGAACTTTACAACGCATCGACGTTTACACCAATCCGAGACATCCGTAGCGAGGCGATTAGACTCTTTGGAATGCTCAAGAGCTTCTTCCGTTTCTTGTTTACGCCAACGGACGACTGGTGAGTGTCTTGGCAGCTCCGCCATCCACTTGGGAAACGTGAAGAATGATTAATCATTGACTGCTGTAGTGTGTGGAAGGAACAATCGACCGCAGAGGTCTTGCGCAAATCTTGGAGCGCAAGGATGGGGTTTACTTGAGGTGTACCATCAGGAAGCAGGGTTTGTCGTTTGGTTAGGAATGCTTCGCCTGTAAAGATGTGCCATTGCCCATGCACTCATGCACGAATCGTGTTAGACCCACTCTAATTCATCCCACCATCGTGCTACACGACGGTGGAATGAATTAGAGTGGGTCTAACACATGAGTCGGGCTGGTCTCACTATCTTTGTGGGATCAACGCTAGATGGCAGGCAAATTCGAAGGCTTACCCGTCGTCAGTTGCCGGTCTCGTCAGAACTTTTATGCGACATGGCGTATCTACATACCAGGCGGCGTTGAGTCGTACCCAGCACAGCTGAGTTATGTCAGAAAGCCTTAATTACCCTCTCCATGTGAGATGTTTTCGCTCGGATCCTCCTATTGCCCATTACTCGCTCCTATGTTCCGAGGACTCCCCTCCGCAGATCGCCGAGCTTCGGATCTTTGAATGTTTTGTATCATGTGTAGGTGCTGTGGGTCAACGGTCAACGTTTCAACACCAAGGTCAGTTTCAATTGTGGCGGTCTACTCGCTACTCCTATGCTGGTTCCAATGTCATCGAAGGAAAACAGAAAAGTTCTGTGAGCTCGAGGCATAGGTGCTGCGAATGGAGATGTAAGCTTAAATTTATCATTATGATGCGAATGGATCAGAACTCTATTTCTGATGGCTGATCCAGTGGGAAGATCGTCCCGCAGCCAGCCGTGTCGCCCACGGGTCACAGTATCAACGAGATTGTCTTTGACATATTGCGCGAGAGGCACACAAAGTGGGAAGACTGCTTCATGGATTTCTACGGGGGTATTCTCACCCATGTCTTCATTCCTGTCCTCATGTACATTCTCGGCTTTACGACCATTAGCGGAGTTATATGTGCAGAACAATGAACTCGGCGAGGCTGCGAACGTATGCGTACCCGTCCACCCCGCCATAAGTGACGTCTCAGATAATCCCACACCTCTCCTGCACGCTCGTCTGTCCTGAACGTATCGGTCCCCTATCCTTGTTCCTGCCCATGTGCACCTCACAGAGCTCAGCCTCACGTTTCCGCTTGACACCTCGGTGTTCGATCATTGATCGTATCGTCACGAAAAGTCGGTGCTCGAAGCCATAAACGTACTCTAGGGCACCAAACCTGGGGCCGCTTACCGAGGTACCAGTGCTTGAACCAACCGCAACAGCAGCAAGGTCGCAAAGGTGCCATTGTCTGCTGGTCCAGCATTTTGTGAGACTTTCCACGTCATCTTTGCGTCATCCACGATGTCATCGCCTTCCTCGTCCTTGGCTCGCGAACGTGCAGGCACATTTCGCACAATCGTCCAGTGTCGGCGCTTCTTCGGTGCACAGGTTGGAGAGGCAGAAATAGAGGCTGTTGGGATAGGCTGTGCTGGATTGTTAGAGAGGGTCGAGAGCACCGGTGACGGGCGATTGGAGGGGATAGTGACAGGTATAGTTGCATGTGGGCGCGACTGGGACATCTGTGATTGCTGTCCGCTGTGATTTCCGCTGGAAAAAACGTAGTCGTAGATGCAACCAGATAAAAAGGAATGACCTGTGGGCGAGCAGGAGGTTCAAATATGAATACGTCGAGAACCGAGAATGGATCTTCCACTGAAATATAAAGAAGCCTGTGGTATCCGGTCACGAGCCTTTCTGAACAGAGGTTAACTCACTTTCTGCATAGCTGAGGCTTTCATCTGCCTGTATGGTGGCCCTTCCTTCTCGAACCGGAGACGTTCTTTCTTCGTCTTATACCGTTTCCTATGCTTACAATCTCAGTGGGAGAATAAAAACGAAAAAGATGCACCTTTGATCTTCAGAGTCATCATAAGTTCAGCCCAATCGCTCCGGCCGGAAACACCCTCACCCTTCCTTGGCTCCCTTCTGCATCCAGACCCTCCAACAACGCAGTTTGAGCATACCTTTTATATGGGCCCCTCGGCCCTCCTTTTCCCTGCCCACGGGTCGCTGCCTGTTCCGGAGCAGGCGTCATCAACGGTGCACAGCTCCCAGCAGCCATGCTCCCATCCATGTCTCCTGGAGTAACGACCTCGTCATCGATATTCACGGGTTGTTGGAAAGTAGAGCCGTCGTCGCCTTTCTCATTCCTTGTACTCAATCGCATGTGCAGAAGCTCGAGCGATGTGATCGAGTCCCCATGTTTCCAACCTGTCAGCTTCACTGTAGTAGATCGATCCAGGAGGATTGAACGTCTTTGCATTCGTCGTCACAAGCTGAAGGTCTGTCGTGAGATGTGAGCAAACGTTGGGAGTGACTTCAGTCCGGACGTACTGTGAACTTTTTTAGTCACTTTGATCGCCATCATACCAAAATCCGAAGATCACGTCTGTATACCCAGTCGCCTGCATTGCATTGACAACACGGATGAAGAACGCGTGGTCATCTCTTGTATCCCAACCCCGTCGTCAGTAATAGCAATAGGCTTCTGAATGGACCCTCACTTTTTTATTTGCACAATCATGGAGAGATGGGACGACGAGGGTGATGCCGGAGTGCCCATTTGACGTAGGCGGTAAGCTTTCGCCCGAATGTCCAGATCAACTTTGAGACGTCCGCTAGTAAACTCAGGTGACAAACAGCGTGTAAAAAACATACTTAAAATTGGATAAGGCGAAATCGTGCAAGTGATCATCCTCAAACAACGATCTCAAACGTCATGAAGAAGACAATCCCCGAGAACGGGGATCACGTCACCTGTAAGGAGACACTGAACGCTGCCACCGATTCATATCCACGCTATTGAACTCACCTGAAATTGAATGTATATACCACACTAGCGGTCGGCGTTGCGGAAAAACACCTTGCTTGTAAGCTATGGACGAGATACACAAGAGATCAGGATGCCTACGAAACTGATGTGAACGACTCTATCATCCGCATCAACGGGTGCTGACAGGGCTCCGATTCTTTGCTTGTACATGTGGACGTTTTACATGAATTCCTGACAGCACGCATGACCTTGCCAAGCAAGGTGATTACAGCCACTTTCTGTTCCTTGCCGGTATCCCTGTATCACAGATCTATACTGGTAGCCAGTCTAAGAATTCGGGGGTGAAGTAGGATGGGATGAGCGTAGTGACTGGAACAGACATCAGCAAACCCGACCCACCGTCGTATGGTTGGGAGAAGGAGGCTTCTTATCAGCGAGAGCCATCAGCGACTTGTAATGAGGTATGAAACCGCGAGCCAGCTGGGCCAAGAGGGTGTTTCGGTATCTCCTCGCACTGGGTTGTTCCCATGCGGTGAACGCGCCAGAACCAGATGGCACCGATATGGTCGCTTATTTAGCTCTTTAACCTGTAGCTTGGCGGTACAAATATTTTTGGATAGAGGAACGACACACGATATATTTGGAGTACTACACACAAGTCGGCAGAAAAAGTACAAGAACAAGGGACACAATTCTCTAACAAGCCCCAAGATAACCAATGGACATGGTATCTGTAATCCCCGAATGAAAACGCGCAAAGGAGCCAGAACACGTACATCGGGGAGGTGTCTTGCTAACTAGTGCGGGCGAGCGCCGCGCTCAGTGATAGTTGGACGTGGTACCAGGGCAGAGCGTCAGCGTAATGGCAGTATTGTGGCAAGTATAGACAACGAGGTCGGCAGGCGTATATCCACCTGCAGGTGGGCAAGGAGAGATGTATGTCAATATCCATATTTTTCCAGTCCCAAACGAAGAGTGACATGACTTACCAGAACCGTCGTTGTCGGGGAAGGCATATGCGTTGTAGCAGGTGTCATAGTAGAAGGCACTGTTAGGACCAGGGCCAGCATTGTTTGTGCAGCCTCCGCCACTCGCAGGGAGGGCACCACCACTGCATGCGGAGACAGAAGAGCAGCAGGGAGAGTAGCATGAGCCGTTCGGGCCAGGGACAGGCTGAGTTCATGTCAGTGTGTGAACGAAACCTCCGAGTAAAGTGTACTGACGCATCCAGATGAAATGGTGCAAGCAAACGCGTCACACGAACTATCGGCTGAGGAGATCTCCATCCCGACGTTGTAGCCATAGATCAGTGAGATGTCGTACGTCACCTCACCGGGTATGGCCCACTACACGAGGAAGAAACATGTTTGATGGTATCAAAAACAAACTGCTTGAGCTGGGGGCTTACAAAGTTGAATTCGGCCCTGCTGAACGGTGTCACACCATTCCAGGTGGGACCACCGGTCGTGCAAGAAGAACCCGCGCTGTTACATCCAGTACCTATAAACGTGAGCAGGATCCCAAGGGACAGCGAAAGGGACACATAGCTCACCGACGTTAATGGCACCGTCCCAGTTGGAACTAATGCCCATGTTGGCACTGGCACCAGCAGCAACGTTCACGTTGTTGTAGATACTACCGTAACTGGTCTGGGTGTAGAGGAAGACAGACTGGGAGCACTTGTTGGTAACAGTCAAAGACTGGGCCTGAGCCACGGTCACGAGTGCTGCGAGGGCGAGAGAGGTGATGAGAGACATTTCTTTGGCTTGGAACTGGAGTAATCTATTGAACTGAGGAAGGGGGGAGCAAAATGTACTCCCACTTATATATGTTGCTGCAGACTCAGCGCCACTACGGTGACTTGATACAAATTCCGAGGGTGCTGCGGGTGTAAGATCTGGACACGGCGCTGTTCAGTAGGTCTTGATGGAACTCGAGACGAATTCATCCGGACAAGGGATACTGCCTTCCGCAAAGATCCTAGTTATTATTTTAATGGCAACGATCGTGATAGAGGAACGGTACTAACGGCAAGGTGAGACCACTCGGAGTGCAGCTATTCCCTGTCGCAGTCAGATTTAGTGCTAAAAGAGTAAAGAAATACCCTATCCTGTGTTGCACAGACCTCATGTCAACCATGTTACGCATGATTTTGTGGCCGGGCACGGCGGACGCAATGCTGTTACCTCCGCCGCAGCACATAGCACCGTGAAGCCTTGTCCTACGAAGCAACCGTTAAGCTTGTAACTGGCCGATGGGACCCAGCATCGATATATTCCTGTAACGTTTCCCAGGCACTCTACTTTTGGAGTCAGAATGATGTCAGAGTCCAATACCTGTGAGTTAGGTGACACTTTTGTGTTCCCAAAGTGTGGTCAGAAAGCACAATGACTAGAACCCACGAGAGGTGAGAACCTGGTGCAACGATGTGATGATATCGTCGCTTAGGTCAGGTTTGGTCTACCCTAGATTGAAGTAGCATGTCACCCGACCCACTATGAGTGTAGTTCGTAGCTAGAGTCATCGTTTCCAGCATTGGAGGGTCGAGCACTAGAAGACAGGCATCCGACGGGCGCAAAAAGCCATCTATCGCGAGGCGTGGTTCGTCGACGCTGCTATGAATAGAGCTCTGCTTGAGTGGCTACCCATTGGCGAGGGCTATGAGTGTACGACCAAAAATATCTGGGACATCATGGAACAGGACGTCCGTGACGGCCAACACCGGCCGAGTGTGGGTCAGCAACTCTGAGTCTAACTAGGAGAACTCGGGTTATCAAGGACGGCAAACAGACTTTCAAGTCCGTAGACGTCTGGTGAACCGCAAGGCGGCAGTGTGGAAATATGGACGCGTGACTTATGTGACGTCACACTGTCTAGTAGGGACGCCTTCGCGTCCGGCATCCTCATCCAGCTGCGCTTGCTGGCCCCATGCACCGGATTAAACTAGACCGGAACGATCATCATCACAAGGTGGATGTCACTCGCTAGCTCGATGGAGGCAAGGATCCTGATGCGCGCACTACGATTTTACCATGAGCTGACCCCATGAACAGTTTTATTGTTTTTTGTGAACCAGGTGTACTCGAAGGTGTTGATGCAAGGGAATCAGACGACTAGCCGTGCCGCCCCAACCCCAAATTGCCTCATGGTACACATCAAGCCTAATCGAAATTCCTTCAAGTTGTCATCACCCACGACGATTTTCGAAAAGCCGTGCAGGTGTATCGGTTCGCCTGGTATCACCGGATCCCACAATCTCATCCACAGAATCGTCTCTACTTTCATGGGTCCCATCGTTGCTGATTTTCCATCCTCCCGGCAAGCCAAGAAGGTAGATCGACTGGATGACTCCATTTCCATCTCGCCGAACACGCACCTGTTCGCAATTACTGACAGATACTTCCTCCCACATACCTCCCAGCACACGTTACTTGCCAGGTACGTCGTCAAGCATAGATTCTCACTCTTCTATCCATATCTTGATTCCCCGAAATATTTTCCTGCGCACCAATTCAACGATATCGATGCAACTTTGCCTTATAACGCTTTCTTCTCTCCTTTTCCTTTTCCTCTCATGACGATGGAGCTTGAAATAGGCAAGATACGTACGACGATGAGACAGAGGCACATACGGATGCAGCGTCCAACGGCAAGGAATCGCCGGAGCAAGGAAGCTGTTCCGATGCTCGAAGTTGGCAGGCTTCGACACGTGTTCTCCCAAAATCATGCATCTTATCATATCGCCAAAGTGAGACAAACCAAGATTGGACGTAGCCATACCACCTTCCGGAAGGCTGAGATGACAGTTCATAACCCTTTGCTACCTGGATACGTGCACCGATGCTCTCAACGACACGGTGGCTCTGGTAGTTCTGGTTCACACCGAACTCAGCTTTTTTTACCAATCATGCCACAGTTCCAAATCAGATTGTCGAACTGAGGAGCTGGCTCAAGATACCGTTGAAAACGATTTGAATCTAATGTCCTTCTTGCGAGAAACGGACAGAGGTTCGAGAAGCACCTTGCTCGGCGTCTAATCCCTGGCGACAATATGGATTTGTGTAGACGTACCCCTGGTCGCATCCGTTTGTCGACAGATACCCTTCCCTTTGATTCTTATGGTACTGAGCCCAGGATGAGCGCCATACCTAACACCCGTGGTCCGATTTAGGCGCCGGATGAAGAGGCCAGTCAGAGGAAGAAACCGATGTCACGGAACCTGCAGAAGTAGCAACGGCCTGTCAATATCATGCGGCCAAGAAAAAGAAGAACTGTCTTCGCAAAGTTTGAGACGAGACGACTGACGAGGAATCGTTGCTTTCGATGAATATCGAGTGGGGATTCAATCTCAATAATCCATATCAGGTGAGATGCTTCAGACTACTCGAGTGGTTCCTGGCGATATCACCTCAACTTGGTTTGGGATGCGATAAGCTGCTTCCGCTCCGAGGCCCACCATCATTCTCCATGGGACGCCTTACAGAATTGAGGACCAGCAACTTGAAGGGTTACTCCCGAGCCATGGTTGTTATGAACTTCCGGTTAGCCTTCACGGTCGAGGCAAGCATGAAAGACACGTACTTGATCTGTAGTCCGCAGTGAACTGCGCGGGGTAACCTGGCACTCCGTGGAGCGCGCGAGCGTCTTACATGTACAGTAAGCGAGTTTCATCCGTATCTTTCTGCGGGTCGCCTGGCCCTGCTGCGATCGGTTCTTTTTTTCTTCCTTGACGCGCCAATCTGTGGGTCCAGTAGCTCTACCGCCAGCCAGTTAGGAAAAACTGTCGTAGAGCGTCTCTGAACTCTCGAGGATCCGAGAAACCGAGGAGACTGCAAGCTCAACATATGAGTCCGATCACGGTGTGTGCGTTACAGTTAATAATCGCACATCGTACGTCGTACATGCACGCCGCAAGCAGTCGACGCCGTCCCGAATAATACGACCGACATGGCTCATTTCACGTTACATAGCTATCGCCCCGTGTTAGGACCGTTCTCGAGAAGATATAGTGATACGTACAGTACGTATTCGTGCTTCGAACGTGTCACCGACAATGTCGATGACGACGACGACGAGCACTGAGCACGTCATTCACAAGGTTTGATTACCCCGTATTAGAGCGCGTCGTCCTTTCAAACTTACTGAACGAGGCTTGGCGGGCGTTGCATGTGCGGCGATGTGGTATGGTATTCATCCCGCGTGAGAGCACGTCGATGAATATCGATGGCGGCGCGTCATTTGGGAGTTTTTGGGCTTCGAGCGTTGTGAACAAGGTTTCATAAGGTGTGATAATCACATACGGCATGTTCCCCACAACGATTGCAAGTGCTTATCATGAAAGGGGGGAAGCGAGGGGAGAGCGTGCAAAGATCGATAATACATACCCCTTTGGAGAGGCCAGGACGCGTTATCAGATAGGTCATAAGGTGACCCAAAGCAATTCGGGAGACCAGAAATGCTATGGATTATGCGAGATATGAGTTAGAGGACCCGACTAAGACGCAAGGAGAAAAAAAGTAGAAGGGGAGCGCAGGACCCCTTGCCCCTGAGGAACGACGCACCTGAACGAACGTGCGCACCTACCTTTCTCTTCTTTCGCCAATCTGAAAACCAGATGGGTATTACCCTGGCGGTCACAGTAGTCGACTGTACTGTACTATTAGGTCGGCTCGCGTCGGTACACAGTCAGGGCTCGCAGCGGGGCTTTTTGTTTTCCTCCCAGCCGCGGGCGCTGTGTTGCGGCTCGAAGTTTGGAAAATGTTCACCGCCCAGTTCAAGGACCGGTGATCGATGATCCTGTTATCCCCATTCAACCGAATCGGTTGCCGTCGAGAAGGAAAAAAAAAAAGCGCAGGTCCACTGCATACTGCGCATACGATATAGCCCTCTTCTCTCAAACATAGCCACAAGGGCGCATTCAGGGTGAACCGCTTGAAAGAATAATGCAAAAAAAAATAGGCCCGCATGAGATCCAAACCCTCGCTTAACAGTCATAGCAAAGCGACAGGTAGGGTCAGAACAAGTATACACATGCTCGGCGCACGAGAAACTGGGGCCCGGGGAGGACAGATCCCTTTTTTTTTTTTTTCCACCAACCCGCATACGTGACACGTCCCTTTTGACTTTTTTTTTCCGCGAGATCCGAGATGGACATGAGAACGGTTCTCACTCCAACTCAACCCAACGGAAAAGGGCGCATAGGTACATCGAAAGGAGAAATCGTGGGAGTCGCGTTGCCAGCGTAGCGTAACGTTCCTTGGAAACTTTGGGGGGGTTTCCTGGAGCTTGGGCCGACGAGGAGTCTCTTATCAATCGACGACCATTACCAAGTACAAGTTCAGAGGCCAAAGTTTGCCATCTTTGGGATATGAACAGCGCCGAGAGAGGGATCTAGGGACGATGTGTTGGATATTTCCCCCGCGGCTCTCACAAATTGATGGCCGCCCTTTGAGTGCGGAAGCGAGAGGACTCCGTTCACGTCAGCGAGACCAGAAATTGTTTATATTCGGTTCTTCCTCCAAAGTCTATGAATGATGTTTTACTAAATGATCCTTGTATATATAAATCTACGAGACAATGATGTGAGGCATTGCAGCATGCAAAAAATGAAAGGTAAAAAAAAAGTGAGTGCATGAATGATGTAAACAGACGGATGAGAGAAGGCATATTGAAGACAAGTTTGAGATTTTTTTGTTTGTTGGACGTCCCACGGCCAGATTACCCTGCAAAACCAAGTGAGAGTGAACCAAACGAATGGACGTATGCACAATATATACAAAATAAAGATGTGAGACCTTGACCCAATGCCACAAAGGTCTCCGAGGACCTTGGTGGCGAAAAATGATCCAATGGGCCATAAAACGAGAATGCAACCCGGCAAAGTGATCAAATGTGTACACATAATTCCACAACAAGGATTGATGACGGATGGAGATGAAAAGCGAGCAAGGAGCGAAGGATGATTGTGATGCAAGAATGAAACGAGCGTGGAGCGCAAATGCCAAGCGAGAAAGGACCGTGATAGCTATGTTACCCAAGGAATTGAGGTCGAGAAAAAAAAAGCGCCAGGTTCAGAGTTTCATGCACTCGCAGCTAGGTGTAGTTTCAGAAAGAATGCCACCGCAACAATGACGCGAACTTGCCAGTTATCGGAGAATTACTGTCTTTTCCACAAGCCCTTGACAGTTCCAACGCGTGCGCTCTTGGTCGACGCCGGCATAGGCAGCCTGGACGACTCCAGAAGAGGGAGACTCTCCGCCGGCAGCTTCTCTAATGTCATAACGGTCGGCCGAGCCTTTGGAGGTGAGCGCGACGGTGGCATCGGAAGCTTCGATGTAGGAGATGTCGGACCAGCACTGGCAAGCGCAGGGGCCTGCCATGACTGTGTTGCAATCACAGTCGCCAGCTTGGCTGGCGGGTTAAACTTGGTTGGAGCCTGAGGAATTCTAGAAGGTGGAATCATAGACAAAGGCAAAGCTGCATCACTGGCGTTAGGAAGCTTGAACGGCGTCGCCGTTCCCACCGTTCCTGGAGTTAGAGGTGTCTTGCGACTTTTCGGTTTTGCTCCCAACCGGAAAATCGACTTTGGTCGGCCAGATGACTTGGTAGAAACCATCGGTTCGATACCTGCCGCGGACGCCAGGGACGTCCGCTTACTAGGGGCAGGAAGAAGAGAAATGCGGGACGCGTTCGGGGTTGTGCGGGGATATAGTAAAGAAACGCGCGAGTCAGACACCGATGCAGCTGAGTTGTCAGAGATTGAGAGCTGAGGTGAACTCTGGTAAGTCGTGGGTATGAATGCCGACTGAGAGATAAGAGGCAGAGCACTATCATTTACGTTTGCCCGAGATGACATCTTCGAAAGAGGCATCGTTGGAACGAGTGAAAGAACCTCCGAGGATGCGACTGAATCTGTCAGCGGTGATGTTAGCGTGGGCGATGTGGGCAACGGAGGTGCCTCTTCGATCGAGAAAGACATTGTAGGACGCTGTGAGCTAAAGGAGGCCCGAGAGATGGAGAACGACGCTCGGATAGAGGCGAGGGACGACTTTTTGCTTAATGCCTTCCTCTGTCTGCTCTTGTCCTTGTACTCGATGTCGCTGTCATTGGCGGAATCATACTCGACATCGTCAGTCGTCTGACTGGTCATCTGAGTAGACGAAGCATCGCTACGACCTGGAGAAAAGCGTGAGATGAGGCTGATGAAACGCGTCCGCTTCTTTGGTGTTTTCAGGCCCTTGTCCTTCTTCTCTTTGGGAGGCGTTCTTGAACCGGAAAGTGGGCCAGGTGCAGCCGATGGAGTAAGAGAAGCTGTCGTTGCGACGGACCAACGCGACTGAGAACGTTCCGCCAATTTGGGAGGTTGCAGACGAATCACTGCGTGATCCCCGGCCAAGTTCGCTGCCGAACAGGAGTGCGAGGAAGGGAACGCGGGATATACGTTCATTTGTGGTGGTGACACGGTGAGAGAGCTAAGAGCTGGAGAGAGGGGGATAGTTGCCTTGGGATCCGGAGCCGTTTGGTGAGGCATTTGATCGAGGACTGTAGTCATGATCGGGTCCCTGACCAAGGTTCGGTTGTCGATTGACGATGCCGGGAAGGCAGTGTTATCTGGAGAACATGGAGACAAAGAAAAAAGGACACTGTGAGGGGATGCGGGAGAACTCGCACAGGGCGTGGTGAATGAAGTTTCGCGGGAGTAAGCACAAGAGAAATTGGAAAAGGTCGGAGATAGTTGCACGGAGTCCTTGTCGTCCGGGACAGGGGACAAAAATTGACCGTCGTGCTCTTGAGAATGGAAAAGTGAGGGAGGAAGAGAGTCATCGCGTTTGTGCAGGCAGCCACTGACGAGGGGATGGTCGTGGTGTAGAACCCAATCATGATGAAATTCACCATGAACGATGACGGACACGGGTAGAGGTGGAGGTAACTCCTGTGGCTGGCTCTGGTCGGACGAGAGGGTACTCGTGAAAGAAGGAAGACGGGAAATGCAGGTCGACGAGGAACGCGATCGCATTACGCGGGAAGAGGTCGACTGGGTGAGGGACGAAGCAGGGGAGGGAGGAGGAGCTGGCAGGGGCTGGAAAAGACGAGTGAGCGTGAAAAGCAGAAAAAGAAAAAGAGAAGCGCAGACCTTGTCGAGACTGTGATGAGGGGACGAAGGGGCAACTTGGGACTTCCAGTGAGACATTTCTTGGACGATGAAGCGGAGAGCACGGATGCGTTCTTGCTCCTCGAAGCCCTGGTCCTCTGACTTGGAGTGGGGGGGAGGGAAGAAAAGGGCATCGTAGGAAGGGCAGGGGGAGTCTGAACGTTCGGAAGAGATGCGAGGGAGAAGAGGGGAATCTGGACGGTCGATGGAGTGGGTGCGGTTGGCACCGAGGGAGGAAGACGGGGAGGGAGAGGGAGGACGAGAGGAAGGTGAGACGGACTGCTCGGAGAGGGCAAAGTCGTACTGATGCTCGATCCAGGAGTGGACGCGAGCGTTGCGGGTTGAGGCAGGGTCAGAGAGTAGTTGGGTGAGGAGGGCAGAGTAGGCGGCGTCGTCTTCGGACATGGACATGCTCTGCATAGTGTCACCCGCAGGTGGACAAAGGAAAGGGACGAGGAGGGCGACTCGCCATTTTATTTGACCCGGGCTGGACAAGCAAATCACATAAACGGCGTGCAACTTCAAGGGCGGATCAGCCGAGCCGACCCCTCGGTTCTCTCCGTCGCTGACGTAATATTTCCCTTTTTCACACGTGTGCCACTTCCGTCTCTCGAAATCATTTCCAGAACACCCACCCTCTATTTGTCCCTGTTTTCCCACATAATGGCCTTCACCGGCACCGACACTGCCGCTCCCTTTGGCAATAGTGTCAGGCCGTCGTCTTGCGTTTCAGGTCGAGCCCCTGTCCTGGTCATCTCCGGTCGCCGATGCTGGTCGACGGTATCAGCGACTGTCAATCACTGTCCATGTCGTCGTAAGCATGGACTAGAAGCGACCGGAGTTCATTTCAGCGTCCGTCATTAAATTTCTCCAACTCCATTCCTCTCTATCCTCTTCAGCAACGTCGCAATGTGGGTCGCGTGGAGCCTTCATTTCAAGACCGCGTGCGCCAATCAATCAGTCCTGTCGTCTCTCGATGCCATGTGCCAACGAACAAATGGTCGCCCACATGTTAACAGCTACCGTGAGATGTCCGCTCACCTGCAAGCTAGAACCGTCTGCGTACAGTTCGACGACGCCCTTTCCCCAAAGACGGGGGGGGTCCCATAAGTGTTTACGTCATCGATTGAGTTGCGGTACCCAAGATTAGCTCTGTCAAAGCCAGATCTGGGGTCCCTCGCCAAGTCGCCTATTGTCAGAGGTCCCCCGCTTCGTTTGCTGGCAAGACAAGCGTGAAACACAGGCACTGGGCTGCGCCGGATCGACACCACCCGTCGCCCGAGTGGGTCGACAGATTGCACTGACAAGTTGTTTGCAAAAAGTGAAAAAGAAAAAAAAAAAAAAAAAAAAAAAAAAAAAAAAAAAAAAAAGTTAAAAAAAAAAACCAGCGACAAGTATTGTTGCGGCGGGGACCGGACGAGAGGCG
>JBBPQW010000282.1:0-26660 GCA_038092695.1 Boletus rubropictus
GTTCGAGGCGTTGAGTATATCGGTCTACGATGACCTGGACGAGTGTTCTCCAATCGACTCCGCTCGACAGTTCGTCAGGTCTGATCAAAGTTGCCTCTAGTCTTGACTTTATGACCAATAAATCCTCGCTGGATATATTTCCTGCGCGATGGTCCCACCTCTGCTGACCAGCTCGGATGCTAACCAACGAAGGTGCGAGTTGGATGTCATAGAAAGAGACCAATCCAGCCAGATCTAATTGGATGCGCGTCTCTCCAGGGAAGTAATTGTGCCAAGAACCGGTAATCATGGCCTCGAATAAGGTAAACCACGCTATCCGAAGCAGCCCCAGTCATGCTCCAGTAAAAAAATCAAGTTGATAAAGACTCACACATGTTCGTATGAATATCTTGTAGGCTTACTAGATTCACGAAGGAAACCACACGGACACCAGAGGTAAAATCACAAAGCATAATCTCACTAAAATATATCAAGAGGAGCTGAGTTACATGAAAAATGATTGCTCACAAGTCCATTTCCATCCTAGAACGTGTTCAGTGCGAGAAAATAATAGAGAAAACAGATGTTTACCTCACAAAGCCATCCACAGCGAATTTTTTCCCCCATTCACAAAGCTCTTGGATCCGCTGCCGATCAGAGAGCATATCATCAGGGCCAAGCCTCCCTAACGTGATAAGATCTTGTGTATCCAATGAGCCGTATGGTAGCTTGGCAGCACTACTGCCATCAAAGTATACGACTTTGAGAGATCGGGTGGTCGCGAGCGTAACATACCAGCATCCCTGTTGTAAATCACTGTCAATAGCCCTGCAGAAGGGATAGGAATGTTCAGGATCTGTAGAAACCCATTCGGGGCCCGGCGGTAACTCTTCCAAACTCGTTCCATGGTAGAGAAGTGTTCCTGTTGGAATTCTTCCTGGTACAATGTTGTGACCTGCGGCGGAATGTGCTTGAAGGAAAGTCAAGCAAGAACACAAATCACTTACCATTTCTCATACGTGTGTTGGGCCAGTGTTGCAGCAGTGAATGGACAGTCTCGAACACGACGTGATCAGTGGTGTCAGGGTTTGGGAGCTTGTCGAGCTTCCATTCCATGACATCGTCATCTGCGGGAATAGATACATGCTGTTCAGCCAGCCAATGACGACCAGAGCCCAATGGCACCTGTACAGCGAGTGTGGGGACAAGGAGTGATGCGACAAGACTGTACAGAGCTCCTTGTAGCATCGCAAGAGTACTGAGTTGCAATCGATACTACAGTCTTTGTGTGAGCCCGTCGTGAGGGCGGGAACACTGAGCGCACGATCAGACGGAACAGAAGAGGATGAGCGTATATTTGGGAGAGAGAGAAGAAACGGGGAAGAAGAGATAATGGTGCATGGCAGTATCTAGGATATATATATACTATATGAAGAGCTACGCCATCTGTGCGCCACGAGAGAAGGAATGTTAGAATCTGAAAGGAATGGTTATATGCGGGAAGGAGCGGATTGGGTGTGGTAAGTCCGCGGACGGGCTTACACTTTGACCGGCACATGGAAGAACACAGCACGTCCAAAACAATTGCGAGTTGATCACTATATATTACAATGATGCCACCTTGGTGTCACCTTTTGTTGATAAATACTAGTGGGAAGTGAAATGTTAACAGACAAAAGGTGAATCAAGGAATATCACAGTAAGGAAGCAAAAGCGGAGAATGCAAGACGTTAGACCCAGGGCTACAGAGGCACGCACTGCGGACCTCGTTACCATTCAAGTGTGATCGACAGACTTATCTCGGGAACCTGGAGGACGACTGTCTCAACAGAAGTACTACAGTAGATCAGGACGGAAAACAGGAAGAACAAAGGAAAGGAAGTAGAGAAACCAACATGAAGCAAGCGGGCCACCGGCCTGCGATACAACCAGTGCAAAACACCTGAAATAGTAAGGCGCTGAAAAGGCACATCACGCAAAATTGGACCAAGAAACGACGGCATCTCTTGCATAGGCGGGGACAGGACTCTGTCCAAGATCAAGCGCGTTGACGCTCGAGGTGCGGAAAGGTCGCGAGACAGCGATGCCTTTGAGCGGCTTGATGAATACCCATGCAGGTACGACCCCGATGTCCACGTTATCACCATTGCTCTTCATGAAAGCGGAAAGACGAGAAGCACGGGACGAGCGTGACGTGTCTCTAGCAACGAGGCACCAGCCATCATCGAAAGATCGGAGTACCGTGAGGCACTCGCCGTATCGGAGGAGAGATAGTTCGTCGGGGAGGACAGGATCAAAAATTTGACGTACCGGTCTCGCCTTTGTGGGAGACGCGGAGAGTGCAGAAGTAGTAGATCCTGAGGAGGATCTGCTTTGTCGGGAATGTGCTGGATTGAGGGTCGATAGGGAGCGCGGACGAGATGAAGTAAGGGAGCTCGACAATGGGCGTTCGCGGGAGGACGTGGGGGACGTGGGGGAAAGAGGGGAAGGTTCGAACCTGGACGAAACTACTGCCTTGCCGACAGAACGATGTGAAGATGGCTTTTGAGTGATACATTTTTCGGGCATGGCGATCGACGCCGTAAGCCCGAGTCGGCTAAAGGGAGGTGTACTTGAGAAGTAGATGAGCACGGAGCGAAACTTTAGTGGTCAACTTTTTACCTTGCCGACAAAGGGTTAGCCTCTGTCATCGTTGGCCGTACTCCACCCTCGACACGGAAGGGCGTAGCATTCCATTCTTCGTTCCCTTTCTTGTTCACTTTGAATCGACGGAAACGGAGGAAACATAGTAGACTTAGTAATACAACAAAACAGACAAAGGCGGCGATTAGACCGTCTGCGATGTCGTTGATGGTCGCAGAGGATTCTTGACGAGGAAAAAGGTACGGCGCCATCGAGTTTGAGCGAGAGTACGAGTAGCTTTGCTAGAAAGCTTTATCACCACGAAAAAGGAGCGTGAAACGAGGAGTATGCAAGGCAGACTAGGCCGAGGTTACGTTCAACGCAGTGGGTCTGAACATGGGCAGGAGAGCAGAAGAATTCGAGATTGTGCGGATGAAGAAGCTGACCAAGCATAGCAATATCCGGTTACCAACGACACCAAGACAACAACGGTATTCACACGATATCAAGTTCGTAGTCATATAGATTGGACGGGTTATCACATATTTGCCTCCTTTGTTCCCATCGATAACACCACTTCATGGGGGATGCTCTCCAACATGGATCGCGTACCATGTACCGGCTTCCACCCAATCGATCTAGCTCGCTCTCCCCTGGCACGGGCATTCGCACCCATCATCCGAATCTGATCCCCATTTTAGTCTAGAGTCGATTGTCGAATGTTCAATGACTTACGAACGTGTATTTCTCCACCTCTGCTGGCGTAAAGATCATTGGATGACTCCCCCCACATCCTCGAGCGCTGAGTTCTTTTGCCACCGCCTGGAAAATCTTCCTAGTCTCACTTTCTCCACTCTCCGCAAAATACATGCCGATGCGACCCACGTAGAGACGGCAGGAGTTGATAGCAGCATCGAATATGTGCATATACAAACACACGAGATCTTCGATGTGTACATGCGACCAGACGTTCACGCCTTCTCCGATTACACCGCCCTGGCGACGATCGATACCCGCATTGATGATGGCCGGAATCTGCTGCGAGCGCGAGTTCTGAATTCCAAGAGAAACGAGACAGGTCTGTGCGATGCCATAGACCAAACCAGGGAGAACGATACATGTCTTGACATATCCTTAAAAATGATAAAATTTGGGATTCAGCATCAAAGAATGTCAGATCGTACCTTCCTCGCCGGCGTTCGTTATTGAAATATCAACTTCTCTATGGGGCTGAGTGCGTGGCAAGGACTCCAGCTGGTGGACGTTGAAATCTGAATATATATTATCAGAGACGTAATTGCCTCGAGCGTTGTCGACGAGCACGCCTGGAGCAATTGTACTCTGAAAAGGTTAAAAATCACGCGCAGAATATATATCATACCTATTCCTGACTATACGCTGAATGATTAACCCATCAAACAGGTGAAAAGCGGAATAATGCTGACGGTATGGATCAAGACAGGAATGGACTCAGTGTCATGATGGCGTTTCTTTAATCCGCTGAGGGTAGCTGTTGCAGCGTTCAAGTTGTCGGCGTCCGCCTATGGACATCTAATTGAGTAGTAGTGAAGAAAGCGAAATATGGAGTGGTGCGTACACATGCGATTACAACATCCGCTTGCGACGCAAGGTTTTTCATCAGGGTGGAGTCGTCGTGTGAACCCACCACTGGTGTGACACGCACTACCTTGAAGCGAGACGCTTTTACTTCAGAACGAACGAGGACGGTAATATTGAACTCGTCCAATCTCGGGTGCCGGAGGAGAGCGGAAAGGACTGAACCTCCAATGTATCCTATCATAAAGACTTTTGTCGGCTTCAGCGCTTTCAGGAACGTTTGGTAAACATACCTGTCGAACCTGTCAAAAGTATGTTGATAGGGGCCATTCTTGCGCTGACAAGAGGAAAGGTTGAACAGAACCGTTGATGTCTATTGTGTACAGAACAAGTATGGAATTTAAAGGGTGACAAAGAATTCCAAGTTGGATGGTCTTTCCTGTTGTGGACATGGCTCAGATCTACATAACACATAATATCGAGTTTCAAGTGAAATCCCACCCTTACGGTGAGGCCAAGATGTCTCTTATGAGAAACTGAGGAAAACTTTTCCGCGTGGACAATTTACTGCAGTGGAAAGAAGCCGTATAATAAGCGGGAAAAATGTGATTGCGAACCGCCAGTTAGTAATTGTGAAGGACAAAAGACCATGTTTTTATCAGCGATGGTGAACGTCAAGTGTCAGGCCAGGTTGTTTATCAATGTTAGGATCTGGGGCCTTTGCCACACTAGAGCAAACAAAACCTCTTGCAGCAACTCCGCTTCCCGAGATTGGATAGCACATCACTACCATGTCGCTACTTGCGCCAATCATTTGCGACAATGGTACTGGTTACTCAAAGATAGGGTATGCACTCTAATTTATGAAAGCCGACATCGAAGTTGACACTGACCTAGATTCGCGGGCAACTCCGATCCGTCATTGTAAGTCCTGCGTTTGGATTACTGCGCTCTGACTCAACTGCTGCCATCATAGTGTATTCCCGACCGCGATAGCCACACGTGGTCCTGCTGCTCAACAAACGCGTGGGGGACCTCCAATCCCAACAAAACCCGGCAACCTTGCGTCGAAACGAGGTATCGAAGACCTTGATTTCTTCATCGGAGACGAAGCGCTAGCGAACGCAAAGACCCCCGGCTATGGCGTGCACTACCCCATTCGCCATGGTATGATTGACAATTGGGATCATATGGAACGTTACTGGGAGCAAACAATCTTCAAGTACCTGCGCGCGGAGCCCGAGGATCATTACTTCCTTCTGGTCAGTTATCTACAATCGCAGTGGAGATACGGTAATAATCTAGTACCATCAGACCGAACCACCCCTCAATCCCCCGGAGAACAGAGAACAAACAGCCGAGATCTTCTTCGAGTCATTCAATATCAAAGGTCTCTACATCGCTGTGCAGGCAGTGCTAGCCCTTGCCGCGTCGTGGTCTTCCAACAGAGTTACAGACAGAACATTAACTGGCACAGTCATTGACTCTGGTGATGGTGTCACCCACGTAATTCCTTGTGCGGAGGGCTATGTGATCGGAAGTGCTATAAAACATATTCCTATTGCTGGTCGCGACATCACACAATTCGTGCTCAACCTTCTGCGAGAGCGCGGTGAAACGGTTGGGGTACCTCCGGAAGATCAGTTGAGACTTGCCTCGAAGGTAAAGGAAGATTACAGTTACGTTTGTCAAGACATCGTCAAGGAGTTCAGAAAGTATGATGCTGAGCCGTATAAGTACTTTGAGAGGTACGACGGCGAACACAGCGTCACGGGAAAGGTGAGTTCATCGTGAACGACTACACTCCCTCGGCTGATTGAGCCCTTCATTTAGAAATATCAAATCGATGTTGGATATGAGCGTTTCCTTGCTCCTGAAATTTTCTTCAATCCAGAAATCTACTCGTCCGACTTTTTGACGCCATTGCCGGAAATCGTTGACGATGTGATTCAGTCATCACCCATCGATGTTCGCCGCGGGTTGTACAAGGTAAGCACCATCCGCCTGCTGAGATCACTTCCTCATCCGGCGAGTAGAACATTGTGTTGTCAGGGGGTTCCACGATGTTCCAGCACTTTGGTCAGCGTCTCAAGCGGGACCTTAGACAGTTAGTTGATCGCCGGCTCGAAGCTAGCGTAATTTCTAGTGGCAGTACCCAGAAGGTCAGATCCCCGTGGTAGTTTTCCGAAAGTATTCTGATGCTTTGTGCTTCAGTCCTCTGGGGTTGAGGTTGAAGTCATCTCGCACAAGCGCCAACGGTAAATACCGTAGTCACCGTAGTGAAACCGAGGACTCATTACTTTTTTCTCTCGTTTAGCTATGCTGTTTGGTTCGGAGGCTCATTATTGGCGTCATTGGTGAGATTCCCATCCCCGCATCTGCTCTCAGGGCTGACTATCGCATAGCCTGAGTTCTACACGTCGTGCCACACGAAAGCTCAATATGACGAAATTGGACCTAGCATCTGTCGGCGATACCAGATTTTCGGTAGCGCGACGTAGAGTATCTCTAGGTGCACACGAGCATGAAGGAGGGACGCAAAGCATTCGTGATAGTTCTGCAAAATTATTTTGAGACGACGGTTATGGTATGAAACGCTCCAATTCGCACTCTACCTGCTTTTTTTTCGGTGAAGTAACCTCCCAAAGTCCACCTCTTTGGGCTTCGGCTCGAATGCGGGGAGCGAACCCGATCTGATGCATATCGGACAGTGGTAGTCTCTCCACGAACTCTGAAGGTGGTATGCGAATATGCAAAGAGGTGATGGCGTTGCGAGTCCGAGTAAGAGACACAGCGTGAAAGCAAGTCTTTTGATCACAGACTTTTTCGCCTCCATGTACTGAGGCGAATCACGCCCCGGGGGTGACTCCAAGTTCTACGCAAGTCGTTCAGATGATGAAATCACTCCGACTTGTTCCAACGAACAAGCTAGGTTTTTTTGAAGGACGTTTAACGTTATGCAGTGACTGCGTGTAGAAGATTGGAGGGAAGACAAGGCGAATTACATTGTCGACGAAACCTTCGTGGGAGTCTTTCCAAGAAGACATCGTCAGAAAAGGACAGGCAGACACCGCCTCAGTGTGCTTGTGGTCTTCTCGAACAGGACCGCAACAACCCTGCCCAACGCACCATCGACGTGGATACCAGCACCGTTTTTGTTCGCTATTAAGTGGACAGCGGCTTCCATTCGCGCAGGGGTACATAAACTGTCCAGAGACTCGAGGCATTCTCGCGTTTATTTGGCCTCGACGAGCTGATCACACGCATTTCTCCTCCCACTCCCTTCTCCCTGACATGTCGGCTCAAGCGCAATATATGGGTGGTCAAAAAGTGTGGGATCAGCCGCAATTCAAGCAACCCCTCCAACTCGAAGAACTTCCTTATCCACTTGACCCCAGCTCCAATCATTTTACTCACCAGCGTCAAAATTCCCCTTCGTCGCTCGGATATTCATCAACAGCGCCTTTTGGAACGGCCTCCGGGCAGTTGTCGATGCGAACATCTAACATCAATCCCCTTGACGCCGATATCAATGTCTCTGTCTCTTCGTCCTCCTTTGCCACGTCTTCCCATGATCCCTCAGTCTACAACCAACAGGGCATGAATACTCTGGAACCCAGCCAAACAAATTATCAACTCGGCCAATTCAGCGCAAGTATCGAACCCAATCGTACACCCGAGAACTCTCCCACTCCCAATGCTACCTTGAACACCCATTTGGCGTCCCATCCGTATTTTCCTGCTGGCCCTATGCAATTTCCTACCACACTTCCACTTCCCCCTCGACAATCCGAGTTGCAAGCCCATTATATCAATGCAACGTCCATGCACCAGCAACCAGATCATCGAAATTCAAAGAGATCCAAAGCAAGTGACGATTACGACTACGGCCAAGGCGAGCAGCATGATGCTCAGGAACAGGAGACTGCTAGGCCAAACCGGTCAGTGGGTTTGGCTTAGCATTCTCTGCGATACCAACTTACAATTGTCCAACCACAGCATGGGAGCATGCGCTCGGTGCAAAAGTTTAAAGGTAGATTGTAGGTTGTAATGCGCGACGACACCAGCATTTTATGCCTCTGCTAGGTCCGCTGCGAATTTAGAAACAACAGCGACACCTGCAAGCGCTGTGCGAATGCAACTCAGGAATGTGTCATACCTGGCCGCAAACCTCGTCGTGTCCCACCGTGCGTGGCTCCCTTCTGTCTCCTACCGCTTCACTAATGCGCACTTGCCTTAGAAAACGGGAGCACCTGCTCAATCAAATTCGGGAACAAGCCAAGCAAATTCAGGAACTGATGGCCAAAGTCGAGGCGTTGAATGGACCTAGTGCTGCGCAATCTCCCCTTTCCCCGGGGTCCAGCATATCTTCTCCTATGGAATCAAACTCCGAGTCAGTGGTCCCAAATGCGGAAATACAAGATTGGATCTCCAAGGCACGCGTATCTCTCCAGGAATTTGGTGGCTTGATCCCCGCAGGAGATCCAGCAGACGCAGACGAGCCCTGTGTCAGCGACGAGGACTTCGTGGCGGAAGAATACTCGGACGATGAGTCTGGCTATGCCACCGCCGAGGATGAAACAAGCAGGGACGTAGGTTCACCTGCAAGTTCCACAACGAAGAGGCAGGCGGGCCAAACGACATCACTCAAGATGCTCCCAGGAGACGACGCCCCCTTTGGCCTGATGGCTGCCCTCGCCATCAGGAGAAAGGCTAAAGAAAAGAGTGTCGAGCCTGAGTCATCAGAGGCTGTTGGCGTTGCAAACGCTGACTTCTTCCGGCCTAGTATGTATAAATTCACTCTCGCTGTCTGGCGTTTTGTCTTTGACCCAAATTTCATCAAGGTCCAGGACCCGATCCAAAACGTTTGAATCCATCCGCTACCGGAGTTCAGCTGCCCCATATCTTGTCCCGCAATATCGTCTCAATCAAGGAAGTGGACACATTGTTTGCCGTGTAAGCCCGCATCCACTGAAGGCGGCGTTTGTGTTGACACTTCATTCCCAAGTTACTTCGACAAGATGAATCCGTCAGCCAACCTGCTAGACCCTGCCCTCCACACTCCTCAGTATGTGGCTATGCGGAGCCCGTTCTTGTTCACGATTAGTAAGAATTTGTTACCAGCACACTGGACGTCCAAAGCTAACAGCGATCACTCAAGTATGTGGCGTCGCCTCCAGGTTCTATAAGCCCCGACCGAGTCTTTACCAGCAACTGATGCAGTACGGCCAGCTTGCTGCTGGCACTGCGCTGATCTCTGGCACCAAGAATGAAGAGATGTCTGCAGCCTATCTCCTCATGCAACTGTACCCTGTCCCAGCAAAGCGGTGGGACGAGGAAAGAAGCTGGATTTATCTTGGTGTGGCGATAAGGTATGATGGCTTCTCCATCGAATTGATGTGCCTGGTTCCTCATTTCAATTCAGGGTCGCACAAGACATTAACCTACACCGTCCGGTCACCACGAAACCTCTGAATGAACAAAATGCTCGCATTCTCCTGAGTCGGCAACGAATCTGGATGAACTGCTTCAACTTGGATCGTTCGACTGGGACTCAGTACGGCAAGCGTCCCATCATCTCAGATACGGATTACTTTGCTCTTCATTCAGAAGATTGGTGGAGATCGTCACCCTACAACATCAAAGGCTTTGATATTCATCTCTGCGGGTACAACGCGGAGTTGAGACTGGTTTCTAGTTTCTGGGCGAAGATCTACGGTGACCCTAGCCACCCGATTGGGCTCAACAAGGTGAGGTACCTCGTTCGCTAGTTTCGGGATGTTATTCCTGAATGCACGCAGAACTTGAATATTGCTCAACTTGCGAGTGATACCGATGATGCGCTGAGGCAACTGGGAGAGCGCTGGTCCAAACGTCTGGACGAATTCGAGGAAGAGAAAACGGAAATGTGGGAATACCGGTCGGAGCTGCTCAGAATGGCCTACGCGTACGCGCGCTTAGTCACCTTGTCGACTGGTTTGAAACACGCAAAGGAAGGCCAGCTGGACGAGAATAGCTTCCTTATGCGCGTGAGTATATGCTATCCTTCCTAGTTCGCCATGCGTTGATAGTTCCCTGCCAGTGCTTGGACGCTGCCTCTGATATCGTGAATGCTTTCGTTCGCAGATTGTTCCCCACACCGGAGAGGAGTAGGTGGTCATTCAAGCTGAATGTGGGATGGACCCTTACACACTTGCTTAGAAACTCTGCTCCGGCATGCGCCAGATGCTCAGCTCATATTCGTCACGTTCGCTGGTGCTTTCCTCGTCAAGGTGAGGCGTGATTTTTTCCAGCAAAACGTTCTAAAAACACCGTGTGGTTTCGTAGCTTCTCCAACCCAAGTACTCGCAGCGCTTTACGCACGAACGGCGACAAGAGATCCGCACCCTCGTCCAAGAGGCTGTTGACCTGCTTGGCGCACCTCAGGTCTTTGTTGATGATAAACATGGGCCGAAGCTATTTTCGCGTTTCCTTGCTGGCCTACTTGCAGCACAAAGTGACAACCAAGACACGTTCACCCCCACCTCTAAGGACGTGCACTTGGGGCGTACTGGCTCACGATCGAAAGTTACTTCAGGTAAGGGGAAAGAGCCGAACGGGTCATTGTCCCCTTCGTCATTACACATCTATATGACGGGCCCCGAATTCTCATCACCATCGGGCTTTTCCGAGTCGTCTTCCCCCGCACAACGCTCTGTACTCCTCGAGGCTAACTCACGCGGGCATTCGCCATCTTCGGCCGACCTCAGTCTGGGGCTATATACAACTGATATTTATCAGTGTGTTCCGATGCCAGTGGATCAGGAACTTTTGGATTCGATATCGTTCCTGTCTGATCCCGCTTGGCAGGATACAACTGTGCCAGGTGAGGCTTTCTTCCCTCCCTTTCTTCTGGCCCTTCCTCCGCTGTACTTTTGTCTCTTTATTGGGGTGATAGGCTTACGTATCTCCATTTTAGGTTTCAACTGGGTTAACCAACTAAATACAGTGAGGAACTCGGCGCTTCATACTAACAACTATGCCTTGTACGAACCACTGCAATACGGCTCGTCCTATTGAAGCGCGACCATAGTCACACTGGGTAACTTCACTAAATCTCCCTCCCCTCCACCGTGTCGCGTGCAACTTTTGCCCTTGGCTCTTTCGGCGACTATGTTGTGTCAGCTCGTTCTCTCCTAGTTCTCATTATTGCTGTCCCCGATGTTTTCTTGTTCTTTCTCCTCTATCTCAACATTGAGTGTGTTCCTTGGGTAACACGTGGATCTTTGGTCGGCCGATGTCTTCCCTGTACCCTTGTAATGAAATGTGGGCTCCTCCGACATGTACATGCTATAATCTTTTCGGTAGTTGCTGTGCAGGGTAGTGGATCTATGTGTACAAATAACGGAACGCAATGTTTTTTTTTTCTCCTCTTTCTCTTCTTTTTCTTTTTGGGGTTGCACGAGTTCGTTTGTCATATAATGCGCCGAACATAAAGTTGTCCTCTCCGAGACATAGAAAAGAGAAAACTACTGGATCGGTTTTCAGCCAAGGTTGTCGTTTCGACGATCGACATGTAATTACAGCGTCTTTTCAGTTTATGGCGAGAGATATGACATGGGTCGGCAAGACTCGAGCGATAACGCTTGCAGAAAGAGACCTCGTAGGGATGAGTTGACAGGCATTCTAAAGTGTACATTCTACGACCAATGCGGCCGAATAAATAACGCTTACAGATCTAAAATCCCCTTCACAGCCGCACATTCTTTGGCATCGATCGCATTGCTTGTCTTACACCCAAATCCGCCAATACATCTTCGGCTGCGTTTATTAGGTGCTCATGTTAGTCACGAACACCAATTGAAAACATGTCTTAACTCACCTCCTCCGAGGAGCGCGTCGAAAGTAACCGTTCGGTAGTGCTGCGAAAGAGCATTAGGTTGTTTCGATAACGAGCGGAATCTGGACTTACGTGTTCAATTAACTTGCCCATTCCAGTCTTAGTGATGCCACGACCACCAAATATCTGGACGGCGTCCCGTGCAGTCTCCTGGGCACACTGTGTACTGTAGCTCTTCAGGAGCCCAATCGGTCTTATTGCTTAGATGAGTCATAGTCATGGCAGAGGAGTTGTATCTCTTTACCCCGCTAGTTTTTGTGCTTGCTGCTTGTACGTCTGTAGGATGACCCATGAGTTCGGCGGTGTGTGCAAGTGTCAAGCATAGCCAACCATATGTGTCATCTGAAACGTGACGTTTTCTAACCAGCTCTGAACGCTCTCCGTGCGAGCGATCATACCAGCGATCTTAGAACGAATAATTGGCTGAGAGATAAGCGGTTTTCCGAACGCCTTGCGCTGAGAAGCCCATTTCAGGCATTCCTCGATGACCGATCGTTGACTTCTTGCCGAGCTGCAGCACATCACCCATCGTTCGTGGTTGAAGTTACTGTTTCGAAGCACTGTCGACGGTTATATTACAAGTAGAGCATGTCGAAGACGTACCTCAGGATAACGAAAATTCCACCGCCAACTTCGCCTAGTGTGTTACCGACAGGTACACGCACGTTGTCAAACGTAATGTAACCAGTTCCTGCAGCACTGGAGTAACTCGTCTTGATTTGCCGCGTTTCAACGCCCGGGCCGCGTTCAACCAAGATCACTGTGAGGCCATCCTATTCGAAAATATGTCAGAAGGAATACTCAGAGCTTGGTTGCCAAGACTTACATCTGTCTTGCAACCCACTGTAAAGCTAAGCCAAGTATTGAGATCAAAGTAGACAAGAAGTACAGCGAGAAAGCTTACTAGTCGGCAAATCTAACATTGACAATACAATAAATATGAGTTAAAAAATCGCTCAGCAGTCATCACTTACGTAGCGTTCGTGATCCACTTCTTCGATCCGTTGATTATCCACTCCTTTCCGTCCCCATCCAATTTTGCAGTGGTCTGGAGACCCATGACATCACTGCCAGCCATCGCTTCCGAGATAGCAAGGCAGATGAACTTTTGGCCAGACAGAACTCCGGGTACGACTTTTGCCTTAAGTTCTTCGGAACCAAAGTTCAGCACAGGAGGGAGACCTATAACTTTGCCTGCAAGCATGCCTGAAAAGAAAAGTATATGTGTAGTGCATAAATGTAAAAGACATAATGAAAGCTTACCGTCACCGTATCCTCGTGCACCACACCGGGCTAGCTCTTGAGTGATAATGAGCTATGCGAAGAGTGTGTAAAAGGGTGATTATAGTTGAAACCTGGGGGTATATACCTCGTGGAAATAGTCAAACTGAGAAGTAGAAGTTGTTTAGTCACTGTAAAAAACAATGGGATTATTCCGAAACTGACTTCTTCAGGTTTGACGAGGCCGCCCACGAGTGTTCGGCCCTTTAAATGTTTCCCAGGTCCCATACGCATAGCATGCATATTGCTCTCGCTGTTGTATCATGCCCATCGATTAGCGTTCACGGCAACAGACAAATTTCACTTACGCCATTTTGTCAAAAACGAATTGACTCGGTCGTTTACCATCTTCTTCGCGAGCCTAAACGCCAAAATTTAGCCAGCATGGGAAGAGCTGAATCATCGGCTACCTGAGCGTCATTGTACACCACTTCGTCAACGAATCGTCTAACCGCCTTTTGGAACTCGCGGTGGTTCTGCGAATGCTTGTCACTCTCCGGGCAACGGGTGACAGGTGTCTCTTACATCAGAAAAGTACGGGCTGAAATAGCCTGGAGTCAACCAGGTAGGCTCAGCATAGGGAACTTGGCTGATCTCTCCGACTACGCGGTCGTAAATAACGCTCTTCTGGCCTTGGATTGTACCGATTTGAAGGCGTTTATATTGAGTGCGTTCCAAAACTTCATGACGATGAAGTCCATAAAATGCCTGTGTGGCGTCTTGACCAGCTGAGGAGCAAGCATGAGATGGGACCGGGAGGAGTTGAACGGAGTAGTACGGACCAACTTCCTCATCGAGCAACACTGCGATACCCCCAGGGTGAAGATCTTTGAAACGGGAGAGATTATAGACCTTGGCATCAATCACAACCCACTGAAAGAAGTGTGAGTCAGACAGAAGTGTTTGGGACTGACACACGCACGAGATCATCTGGAGTGTTGTGCTGCCGACGTTCAGACGAGATAGAAGGAAAGAACGAGGTTGTACCTACCTGTGTGACCTCTTCGAGAGTGAATTCTTTGAGTGCAGTCGCTGCCATCTTGCCAAGTGGATGATGCAGGTTACAGCACAAAGTACAGAGACAGCCCCGTTTTAGTCCGCACTCTTTCACGTGAATACCGGATCTCGATATCCTGTACTGTACAAGCAAACAAATATAAATACTTGCATCACCATAACCATTTATTGTTCTCGTGATTGCATGCCAGTTCATTAAACTGTTCGGAACTTTAAAAAATCAGTTTCACCTGGCTGAGAAGACTAGTAATAAGCAGTCTACTGGTACACATAATTCTTTCGGTCCTGTACGGATATACCTACTCGGGAGCTAAAACAAGTGTGTTGGCGTGAGTGTATTGCTCGGGCAAGGTCCTTTCCGTGTTGCTTTCATGTGCAAATTATAGAGGTCGGGTCCTAAACATAATCTGGCAAAATTACGCCCGATGGAGATTATGGATGACGAAACAAAGATGAACTTGATGCATGACTACAGCACCGGTCCACTTGACACTGCAAAATGACGTCTCATCAAAGAAGCCAAGGGAGATGCGGGACTAGCACCAAAAAAAAAAAAAAAAAAGGACAGGCTACTGGGAAGGGTAAAGAGAGAGAAACTTGACCGTTAACTGTTCCTATGTATTCTATCTTGTTCGCACCTGTACAACTACTCCGCACCAAGCAAGGTCATCTGCGACAACGCCGCACCCTAGTAGAGAAGAACAGATGATAGGATCCCCCGCTCCGATACAAGAGCATGCATCCATTTAAATAGTCGTCGCACTCTGGTTGCCGAGCAGGGCTATGGAAAGCATCGTCGGCGGTGACGCCAGTGCAGGTGCTGCTGGCATTTCGCCAGCGTCTGACGAAGGTGATAAAGTGTTTGGATCAGCTGCATTCTCTCCTTCTCCATGTTAAACATTCGATCGTTGTCCTGGGTACGAGTGCATTACACGTGAGGCTTATTGGAGTCGATCACCTCTTTGAGTGGGCCCTGATCCGAATAGGGTATGCCCTTCGTCTCGAAATGGAGGATTTCGGACTCTGGAAACGCGATGAGGATGTTGATGAGGCCGACCCAAGACGCCTGAACTCAAGCATTCTCCCTGGAGACACGAGCGTAACTCATCGATATGTCCCCGTCGGGTGCAGTAGCGATGACCTTGAAAGTCGGTGTTCCATAGGTCTGTCAAGTTCCTGCGTACTGGGGCGTCTGCGTCGGGATACATGATGCGCTCGACCAGCTAGCACTTCGTCATGTCAATGGCCTAGTTTGGAAGCGATGGGTGTGGAATGGCCCCGCTATGAAGAGCACGGAGTATAATGCTATCTCAGCCCGCATGACGGCTCAGAGAAGCAGCACACAGTCCGCCACCAGTTTCGAGGGGTTCTCGACTTCCGCGCTGAGAAGCATGTACCAAGTATTAAACAACCCCAGAAATAAATTAAAGTGACGGAGCTGACCTGGCCCTCTCTGACGGTACACCGTTCCAACTTCCCTATGCGCCGAAGAATTTGGCGTGAATATATATCAAAGGTAAAGTGACACACCTCCTACTTGATCCAATATCTCGAGCAGATATACTAATAATGAAGTGAACACTGGAGCACTCATTCCCACGGAAACGGTTGCTCTTTTGGTGTTCGCTTCGGTCACTGGCAACCTGCACGAAGCCGCTCAAACGGCCCTGATCTCGGACACTCCAGTCTCCTCTCACTCGTACTTCATCAAGAGACCACACCGTCAAATCGTAACCGAGTCACCTCACTCACCTCGCGACGAAAAAGGCATAGAGTAGCTACGTCTCCATCAATAAGATTCCATCGCCACTGTGGTTGGAGCATCAAACTCCATTGACTTCCAGGCCAAGTTTTGGATACTTCGCAGATGCAGCAGACCTCGAAAGACGGTCTTGTCAGTAGAGTCATGCTGTCCTTGGCGCCGACTTACATCAGCTTTGTAGAGAGACATGCTGCCTACCTGCCTTGACCCAATCGCCCAGGAGGAGGTCGACGCTCTCGCCGCACAAATAGCTGCTCTGCAAGAGAGAAAGCAGGCATTGACCAACGAAGCGTTCCATGTCCAATATTCCATCCTTACACTCCAAAGTCGTATCGCACGAATCAACAACGAGACCCTGCCGATATCCAGATTACCCTCCGATGTCCTCGCCATCGTCTTCGAGGAGAGCAGGTATCTCCTCAATCAATGGCCTGGTCCTCGAAGACCTCTTCCTACAGAAGTCCAGCTCTCTCATGTCTGCTCTCGTTGGCGCCAGGTGGCACTTAGTACCCCATCTCTGTGGACAGCCATACGAGTTCCAATTCTTCACAAGGAAATCGCCGTCAAGACTTATTTTCAGCGATGCAAGCAGTGTCATCTCGATATCCATATTGGTCCAATGCTCTCCGATAAGCGAGTTATGGATATCATCTCGACTCTCCTCATTCCCCGAATACCCCAATTTCGAGAATTGATCCTCGACACAGAGGACCGTCAGGAGCTCTTTAGTGTCCTTGGGCTCCTCTCCGACATTTCTGCACCTCATCTCCATCGACTGAAAATATCGAGTCATGATCTCGTTCGCGGACAAGGGGCTTACCCTCGCTTCAAGCTTTTCCGCCATGGCGCGCCGCTACTTGCAGATGCGCGCTTGAGCGCTATTCCAATCACGTTCCCAGAGTCCTCCATAAGAACACTCCATTTCGACCCGTTACCTGGTCCAGGAGCCCCGCTGTCCAGGAGTGACCTGCTAAGCATGATCACGCCGTTTGCATTCACTCTCACTACACTCCATCTCAAGGGTTTTGTGAGCGGGTTCCACGAGGAACCGGGCAGCGTGCCTGTGGTGCTACCTGCTCTCCGCGAGCTTCTTGTTCACGGAAATGCTTTGATCCATGGTTTCAACGTATTCCGCAATATCTCCACTCCAGGCATTCGTTCCTTCACACTATTTGCTGTCAAGCGACATGCTTTGTCATCGATACACAAATTCATGACGCGGACATGTCCCGAGCAATTCCAGGGACTACATGGCCTCCATTATATAGAGGGTGATATGGATGACGATCTGGAAATATACCTTCCGCATGCGACCTCGGAACTAACCCATCTCTCCGTGACAATTGGCCACCACTCGCAACTCCTGCGGCTCCTGCTCAATAGTGATAAGCAAGCTTCATTACATGGGACTCCCCCCCTATGGCCAAATTTACGTACGCTGTCACTCCACCTGGCTCGACCATGGATGCAAGACAGGGATGATGCAGATGCAGACGAAGAAGACGAAATACCACCTATGATGGCGATGCTGCTTGATGTAATCCAACAAAGGAAATCCGTCGGTAGACCACTGGATATGGTACAGCTCGAAGGCTCGAATGCACGTGCATTCCAAGAGCAATTCGGCTCGGCTCTCGTCAAGTCGCGTCTACACGTGGAGATGCGGGTAATTGTCCCGCAACATTCGACCGACTTTCGGCCTTGCGATCCTGACTGGGCGTATACGGGCAACTTTTATGGATCGCAATATCGTTCACACGTGTACCGGAAGTTGCAGGCTCAGGACTGGGGGATGGGGGGCCCAGGACCGAGAGGGCCTCCAACAATCATACATGCTACCCCATGAGCTGAGGTGGCACGTATTATAACTATCTTCGGCGGGGACTTGTTCTCGTCGGTGCTACGTGTATGTGTCCTAATCACATTTCAACTTGGTAGCCATCGGTGTGAGCAATATGTGAAGGTGTGGCCAACAACCCCGTCCCGATGTCATGGCCATAACGAGACACCAGGGAGAAGATCCACCTACATAAGTCAGCTCACCACCCGCACTGTGCTGGGCAGACGTTCGCTCTTTCTCTTCATCCATCACATTGGTCTAGTGCATCGAAATATCCGATGGCATAGCCCTGCCGTGCTACATAATACTCCCAGAAGCGTTCCGAACGAGGCAGCCTGGTAAGTTGTTGTGAAACAAATCGCAGGCATGCTTCCGGGCCCTCAAAAACGTGTTTTCAACGTGTCTTGTAGGTCCGTTACCTTGCCCTTTAACCCGGAACTCTATGGAACATGTCCCAATCGAACTCCTGGCTATTCCCCGTCGTACGTATCCGTTAACCAGCGGACTCATAGCAGCAGATTCGTCCATGGCCCTCTGCTATCTCAACGACGAAGCTACCTGTGGCATAAGGCTGAAAGACGAACTGGAGCAACTCACTGCCCAAGTCGGCGGGCTCCAGGCTTCGCATGACGAATTAATCCATGTCATGCGGGGTCTCCAAGCTCGTATGGCGCGCATTCAAAATTCCAAGGCTGCAGTCGCTCGATTACCGCCTGACGTCCTCGTCATGATATTTGAAGAATGTCGTCACCTAAACCCTCAATGGACCGGTGTACTCAGTCTACTCCGTCAGCTCCCCGTTGAGGTTCGTCTGTCGCATGTTTGCAGTCAGTGGCGAGCCGTGGCACTGTCTACCCCCAGCCTCTGGTCTTCCATACATTTCCCGTTCGAACACAAGGAGGAATCACTTAACGAATACCTCAAACGGTCGGAGGGAAGTCTTCTTCAAGTATATTTAGGTCCATGGGCCAAGTACCCGAATCTAGAGCGTACCCTGACGACTGTCCTGATGCCACACGTGGGTCATTTTCAAGAGTTGGTTCTAGACACAGTGTCGAGAGAAACGCTTTCTGCACTACTACTTGTATTCCGCGATGAGGCTGCACCCTCCTTGAGACGGCTGAGAATCATGTGTAGAGGCACCATGCTCACACACGGCCCACTCCCGGTAGCGAGCATATTCACAAAAGGTGCACCAATGCTCACGGATGTCCGTCTCGACAATGTTCCCGTCATACTTCCCAATCCAGGCACGGAGATACTCTCGTTCTCAGTCTACCCTGGCCCACATTTTCCCATGCCGCGGAGTGGATTTCACCAGGTCTTGGCCGGCTGCCCTTCTTTAAAAGTGCTTCACCTTCGGGGATTTGTGGAGCTCATCTCTCAAGCGTCCATATCTCCGATCCACCTTCCTACACTTCGTGAACTCGTGGTCAACGGACGTGTCCTCGCGAATGGACTCCGTCTCTTTGATTTGATCTCCACACCCAATATTGACACGCTCATTCTCGAGGACGTAAAAGCTCATTCGCTCGCGTCCATCCACAAGTTCATCGCACACTCCCATCCACACGCCTTCCAGTCACTCACTAAGCTCTGTTACGTTCGATGTGAATTCGGACCTGACATGGATGTGCATCTCCTTCGCGCCACACCCGGCGTTTCTGATCTTGTGCTCAGTATAGACAAGAATATGCATCTCCTCCGGCTGCTCGTCAATAGCGACAAGCAGGCGGCGATATGTGGGTGCTCACCGATGTGGTCTGGCTTGCGCACCGTCACGCTTCACACGCAGGGGTACGCAGGGCATGCTATCGGCGTGGCTGATGTCCCCGTGAATGAACCCTCGCCATCGATGCTCCTTCTTCAGGAGTTCATCACTTGCCGAAATGTCCTTGGAAAGCCCATCTCTCTACTCCGCTTCAAAGGCCCGAATGCGGCACCCTTTAGCAGCGAGTTCCACTGGGGATTGAACCTAGCGAAACAATACGTCCCTACGGAAGCTATCTGTTGTCAGATGCCCGCCATCCTTGCGGATTGTGGGTACAATAATGATTGGGCGGCGATCGCGGAGGCGTATAGTAGCCAGCTCCGTCAGTTTTTGGCACAGGTGTCGCTCGTTCGAGTTCAGATCGCGCCTGTGCTCCCTCCAAACTTTAATGTGCAGCATCTGAGGCGTCGAATAGGAGTTCCGACGTGATGCATGATCCTGCAATTTTTTTTGCTGCTCGACACTGATACTTTTTCTCGTGTTACAAACTCGTTATCTACGTAATCCACACTAAGCAATAATACCACCGCCCATCCTCATCACAATACCTCTGGGACTATAATTTGCGATAAAACAATACCCTATTAGCAATCTAGATGATGGCACAGGGCTGTACACTAGCAAGTCTATAACATCAAATATTTTAGGATATTTTAGCATCAATTAACTTACATAATTTTGTTGCTTTCATAATTTGGCTTTCGCCCTCGCCTTCCAGTTGTCGCGTGCTTCTTCGCCAAGCGCACCGGCTTGGATGAGCGCGTCCCTGTCTTCTGCCGAGAAGCCCAATTCAGTCAGGATAGCTTCGTTGTGGGTCCCCGGCTCGAGTATCATGGGCGACCCTGCGTGCGAAGATAAAGCAGGCGTTCTGCTCAGACAAGGATGTGGAGCAGGATAAGACGAGCCAGTCGGGTCAATCAATGCGGCTTCTGCAGGCGTCAACACTGGCACCGCACACGCGTCGGAATCTAGACAAGGAGAAACGAAACGAAAATCGAGAGATGAACAACACGAACTAAAGGCGA
This sequence comes from Boletus rubropictus, assembly GCA_038092695.1. Taxonomy (NCBI): domain Eukaryota; kingdom Fungi; phylum Basidiomycota; class Agaricomycetes; order Boletales; family Boletaceae; genus Boletus; species Boletus rubropictus. The sequence continues at coordinate 20,734 of JBBPQW010000282.1, forward strand.
TCGAATCCAAAAACAAAACCGACCGTGAAAGACGTCTGCCCAATAATCTCTCGGGAGTACCTTGAACCCGTCCTGGATGTATTCCCTCAACTTGGGCCAATCGTCTTTGGTGAATTGTTTGGCACGGGTCGGGGTCCATTCGGTTTTCATACCGTTGATGCGAAGGGCGGCGTTGAATCGATCGATAAAGGTGGCGAAGAATTTGGATTCGAGACAGCCGAGACTCATCCATTTCCCGTCGGCGCATGTGTAGACGCCGTAAAAGGGAGTGCCGCCATCGAGTATATTGGATCCGCGTGGTCCGGAAAAGTAGGGAGAGGTGTCGTGAGTGTTAAGGAGAGGGAAGGAGGAGAGATAACGAGTGCCCGAGACCTGTGGTTGAGATAGCGGCGGAGAGGAAGGACCGGGTGAAGGACGACTTACCATGTCGGCATTGACGACTTGACCACGTCCGCTCTTGCCACGTTCGATGAGCGCCAAGAGAATGCCGGTCGCACATAAAAGGCCGCCGCCGGCGAAGTCGCCAAGAAGGTTCAGGGGGAAGCTGGGCTTCTCACTCGTACCTGGTAGCATCTAGGTTCACAAAGGTTAGTGGGGACTCATCAAAGTTCCAGATTCGTACAGATAGCACGCCGCTGAGAGCAATGTAGTTGATATCGTGACCTGGGAGGGTACCATCAACGTCGTCGTTCACCCGAGCGCGAAGATGGGACATATACCAGCCATGGAGGCATAAGGGCCTACCTTCCGATAAGTCGGGTGCTTTGCCTCATGGGGGGGTTTACTCACCTTCTCGGGGGAATCTTGAGAAGGCGATGAATCAGTAGCGGTTTGGCCGGAGCAGAAGCACCGACAGACTCACCCAGCGATCCGTGCGTAGATCAGTCTGTCATTCAATCCTTTCTTTCCTTCCGTGTCATGAAATACCTCCGGTCCCAGACCGAGTCGCTCGAGAACACCGGGTCTGAATGCATCGATGAGAATGTCGGCTTGGATGATGAGACGTTTAGCGGTCGCAAGTCCGGCTGGATTCTTTGTATCGAGCGCAATCGAGCGTTTTCCTTCGCAGAGGATGTCGTTGGTGGATGCGGAGGATGGTCTGTCAATGCGTGTGACCGAGGCACCGTGGTGTGCGAGAATAAGACCGGCAAAGGGAGCTGGCGCCAATCCTGCGAACTGCTCGGATGACCAGATAGCGAACGTGCATCAGAAACCTGACAACGAAAGGGCTTGCCGTACCTCGACCACCTTCAGCCCGTTCAAGGCCATCGAGAAAGGAAACGACGTTGCGGTGTCGAGGAGAGGGTGATAGAGGGAGCGGAGCGGCTTAATGTTTCAGTATTGTGAAGCGGACTGTCATTGCTTTTGTCGATTGGTTAGGGCGTGGCTCGCTCTTGAACTATCGCTCCCACAGACGTTGCACACAGACCAGAGCCGTAGCCATCGAGAAAGACGTAGTGTGACTCTACTTTCTGTCTCTTTTGACGTACAGATCATAGCAAGGGCATCCGTGGTCCATTGATCAGATCTACCACCTCTGTTGTGTTCCACTCGTCCTAACTGCCCTCGCAATGAAGACCGCCTTAAAGAAAGGGCTCAAACTCCTCCGATCCCCCTTCGCCAGTAGATCCTCGTCTCCAGTGCCTGCTCAACATTCCGACGCACCCAACGTGCAACCCAGCGGAGTCCGTTCATGTTGAGTCACGAGATTACATGATGTCACGGATCCTCCCGATGATTGCCCAAGATATTCCATATCCCTCCTCGGCCCATACATCCTCATCAAGCTCCTCTCCCTCATCTGCCATGAGATTGTCCTCCCCGCTCTCGTGCGACTCCGACTCCGAGTCCAAGTTCGAATAGCTTGCGGAAGGGTCGAGCCCCGCTCCCTCGTCACCCACTCCTGCTCCCACCAAGCCTTCCCACTCGAGTTCATCGTCTGTGCCCTCAGAATCCGGGACATCCTCCGTGAGGATATTCGAGTCGCTACTAGTGACTCGAATATCCTCACGACTCGAACTAATGCTGCAGATGCCTCTCGCTCTCGGGACACAGCATGCAGGCGCAGATTCGCTTGGGGAACGGGTCACAGACGTTACCTCACCCAAGCGACACTCCAACAACTCGGGTATCGCCAACGTGCAGACGAAACCTTCGGATATTTCCCACTTCATGCAGCACGTTGACCCCGACCTTGAATAAATTTGGACGATTTAGAATTCTCATCATCGGCAGAGCAAATGCCGGGAAGACGACCATCCTTCAGAGAATCTGCAACTCGACGGAAAAATCGGAAATCTACAACGGTCAAGGGGAAAAGGTACAGTTGACGAAGCTGCAATATATTGGTGTGTCGTTGACATGTGAACAGGTTAATCTTGATGTCGAGGGGTCCAGGGAGGTGAGCGTCTTGCTATGTCAGTACCATTGCAAGTCATAGGAGAACATGATATCAGTCATGAGATGGTTTTCAAAAGCAACCAGAAATTTGTCTTCCATGATTCTTCTGGGTTTGAGGCTGGTTGTGAGGATGAGTTTGAGAAGATAAAGCAGTTTATTGCAGAGTGCACCAGCACAACTTTCCTCAGAAAGCAGATTCATACCATATGGTGAGTGTGCATGTTCAATTAGATTTGAATGAGTCTAATGCAAGCATCATTATGCAGTCACTATTGCAGAGGAAAGATTTTTTTCATGAATGTGACACTGGAAAAGGTAATCAGTCCTTGATAGTGTTTTCTGAGCTGGTTGGTTTTGGTACTAGTACTAGTTGTGGTTGTCTTTACCAAATGGGATGCTCTTGTTGGACAGACATTTCAGCTTGCAGACCTAGTACTGCCTTTGGAAGAACAACTTAAGAGGCAGAGGAGGCATGCTGAAGAGATTTTTGCCAAGAGAAATATATGGAAGGACCTATGCAGTATGAGGTATTCTTCAAGGGCATTTGTGAAATTAGAAGGTCTGTGGTTGTATGTTTTTAGCTGGTTCTGGTTCTGCTGATGATATTACCAGGCATGGATAGATCTATTGCAGAATGCAATATATTGTATGAGCTTTAGACCATTGTTGTGCCACCAATGGGCAGAAGTGGGTTTTTGGGCTCTGATGTCATTGGGACAATAAGATGTGCAATCACACAATTGTGCATTTTGATCCACTTTCTCAACATTGGCTTATCTCTCTTACTTATAGTAGCACATTTTTTCTGCACACTCCTCTCACTACTCTTTTTCTTCATGGCCCCTTGCACCTGTGCCAGGTCTGTCCTTCCAGAACTCACAGACAGTTCCCCAGGCTTGGAGGCCCTCATCCCCCCTGGTCCAGAGGATAACCATGCCACAAACTCCTTTATTGGGGTCTCAGTGATTGACCTCCTCACTCCCTTAGACACAGGAGATGCTTCTTTCCAGGTGACCTAGTCTGAAATGGCAGTGGCTGCAGAAAATATCCTTAAGATCATCCTCCATTCCCCTTCCATCAAATAGGGGAGTTTTATCTTACTTCTCATTTGCAAACCCATTAGGTACTGTGTGAAATTGTACAGTACACTATAATTAACCACAGTCATTACAGGGTCACAGATAGGTCCCCCCTCTGTATAGTTATTGTGCAGGTCTATATAGTATAGTAATTATAGTAGCATACAGTGATCACAGTGCTACAGTGCTATATAGACTAAGTAAACTATGCCATGTATTGATTCTCTTTACTACACTGTTTAATACACTTTGTCACTACACTTATCACTACACTTTTGACTACATTCATCACTATACTCATCACTACACTTTTCACTACACTCTTTGACTACACTCATCACTACACTCATCACTACACTTTTCACTACACTCTTTGCTACACTCTTTGCACACTTGTTCACTACACTCCTCACTATACTTTTACTTTTCAACATTCATCACTACACTTTTCACTATACTCATTACTACACTTTTCACTACACTTTTTCACTGCACTCATCACTACACTCTTTGTACACTTGTTCACTACACTTTTATCCATTTTTGCTATACTCTTTGACTATATCTTTTGCACTACACTAATAATCACACAAACCCAATATAGATAAAAATCAAGTATATTCTGCATCTCACTATATCCTGCATTAATTACAATTAGCAAGAATATAGACTTGCTGCCAACTTTTCCTTCATATATAATATTACTACACTTATTATTACACTTTGTGTACATTCTTTCACTATGCTTTTTGTACACTTCTTTGCTATATTTTGAGTACACATTCTGACTACACTCTCTGACTCAAATGTGAAGTCAGAAAGTGTATCAAAAGCATATTAAAAGTGCAACCAAAAAGTGTACCAAAAGTATACACAAGATATAATCAGAAAGTGTACCAAAAATGTGTACCAAAGTGTAGTCAATAGACCATTACCTTGAAAAAGTGTAGCATTAGCAAAGTTGACTACCAAGTGTACCAAAAATGTGTACAAAAGTCTACCAAAGTGTAAGTGATATAATAATAGATTTGAAATAACAATTCTACTAATTAATATACTTTTTGTTGCTTATCCAATAATAGTTATGAAATTGAAAAAGGCTAATAAATATATTTTCTATCACTTCTATTAATAGCTTGTAAGTGACCTGATATGTATTTGAAACAAGAATTTTGCTGATAAACATATCTTTTCATGCATTTCTATTGATAGTGGGCAAGTGGTCTGAAATGAATTTGAAATAAGACTTCTATTAATCAATATATTTTCTATTGTGCTTTTACTAATGAGGAGTAAGTGGTCTGATACTAATTGAAATGAAAATCCTGCTAATTATTATGCTTTTTAATGTTTTTTTATTAATAGCCAATAAGTAATCTAATATGAATTTAAAGTAAAAATTATATTGATTATTATATTTTTTGCTGCTTTTTTCATTAATAGTGAGCAAGTAATCTAATATGGATTTTCAATAAGAAATTTATTATGTAGAGTTATGATAGAAGATTTAGTAATGGTGATTGTAAGTTTACTATGTGTAGGTGTGCACTACTAACCATTCCTTTTTTCATTAGTGGATTTGAAAAGTTTGGATAATACTATATATTGTCATTATAAACCCTATATTTGCCATAAGCTCAATAATTATTATAAGCAAGAAGCTAATCAAACATATATGCAGATATAGGTCAATGGACATTAATAATAACTAGAAAAATTATGCTGAAGTATCTTAAAAGCCAGTTCTTATTATAAATTAGAATTCATAAACATTCATTATTAGAGTTGATTGTTTGGTAATATAATCCCACTACTATATTTTAATCTTTATTCAAGGTACAGTATATTATCTGCTAATGATATGATATAACAATATAATCCTATATAATATTTGGAAAGATTGACAGCATAGATCAAAAGTTACGTATTATTAGATTCAATTCACCTTATCAATTATAATGGAAAGGAATGAAATAATATCTATCAACTTTATCTACAACATCACTATTTACAAATATACTATCACTATATTACCATTATAACTACAAAAAGTAAAAAGTGAAAAATAAAACACTTACAAATGTCCTCACACAAGTGCAAACTTACCTGATCATGAACTCTAAGAACTAGAGTGACTCTTGCTCTGAGAAGGAAATTCAAAGACAAGAGCGAAAAAAATTAAAAGTCAGAGTAACTGAGCTTATACAGTATAACATGTACTGTATGGTACTTACAAAAATTTTCCCACATCTTCAGGCTGATTTTTGATAAGCCATTGTTAGAGATAATATTTATGCTATTGATATTAGCAGCTCCTGTTATTTTTTTTTGTTATATTATAAGTAATTATAATAGAAATGGCATTACCAATAATATTTACCAAATGTGACATATACATAGCATGTTAATGCAATCATGCAAGTCAATTAGCTTACATTATTGACAGAG
>JBBPQW010000283.1:0-26657 GCA_038092695.1 Boletus rubropictus
CATTCCTGCTGTCTCGGAGCGACAGCCTTAAGAAGGGGGTAATGTCAGAACCGTTAAAATTCTATTACATTTCTTTCGCTTTTCCAGATCTTATCTTATCTTATCGCACAGCCACTATCTTATCTCACCCCTTACCATAGAACATTCCATAACATTCCATGCCTCCCCTAAAGTGGTCTGTGCGCATAACCATGTAGTATATAAGTAGTCAGTCGAGTATCTTGTAGTTTCCTCATGTTTGAAATTCAGTTCCTTGGGGCATTACAGTTTGTGTTTGCTCGCCTGACATCATCTTTCTATGGGCACTCACTTCAAGGTTGAAAGGGAAGAACATCCTTTGGAAGTCTTCAACCAGTTTTGTGAATGACTTCTCCTTGTTGGGGAGGTCATCATTCAGCACCTTCAGATACCAATGTTCAGCAAAGGGAATGCCCCAATCTTTACTCATCTTGTTGATGGTCACCATAATCTGGTCTCTCAGGTTGTAAAGGTCCTTGTTCATTGTAAAATAGGCCCTCATGGCCAATATCCAGCACATGGCATCCTTGGACTCACTGGAAAAGTCCTCAGGTAGGCCTGCTTTTAGTTCAGTCTTTCTCTCAGAGAAAAACATAGTATGCTCAGTATGCTCAGGTGGTGATGGAGAGGTAAGTGTGGAGGGGAAGAGTTCTTCTTCATGTTGTTATTAGTATATGGTGCAATGTTTTGCTTATGTAATTAGTTCTTTATCTTTCAGACTTTGCTTTGTATACCTCAGTTGACTCTGATAGTCACTGAGGTGAGCCACTTACTTTATAAACCATGCAGTTCTCTCATAGCTATCTACTCTAGATATTCCTACAGGTAGCTACTAATGCAATTAGTTGACTCTGACAGTCACTGAGATATTCCTACACTTCAAAGGGAAGGTTGATGGAAATAGGAGAAGGTGGTCATTCATCCTTAGGTGGTAGTGGGGTGGCTGGTCTGGTGAAGGAAGGGATAGGAATGTGGATAGGTCATGTAGGAACAGTGGTAACCAGTTGGTTGGACAATGAAGAGAAGGAAGTGACTCACTGAGCTGGAGGAGCTGAAGAGGTGACAATGGCTTCTAGCGACTTTTTAACTCCTCGGAAGAAGGAGGATATGGGATTACTGGTGGTGGTGGATGATGGAGGTTGTGGAGACGGAGTTCTGGAGGGAGCATGAATTACATGCCTGGGGGTGAAAATAGTGGACAGCAGGTTTACTCCTAGGTAGGAGAACAGTGGTTAGAAAGCTAGTTTTTTTGATATGCACCTTGCATAGAATCTAGCAAAGCATCTACTCAATGGTAAGACAAAGTCCAATAGAGTAGAGAGTACATGCCAGGGGTCTCATTGATGATCAATCTCACACCAATGGTATCAGGATCACACCACAAAGTGTAGTGGCCTAAATCGATGAATACCAAGCGTGAGAAAACTACACTATATGCTACCAACTACTTATATACTATATGAGGAACGCGCTTGGGCCAATTGAGGGCCGGCTATAGAATGACCTAGACTATCATGACGTCATAGATCCCTCAGCCCTAGTGGCTATGTGATAAGATAAGATAAGGGGAGACTACAGTGTAAGTATCGTGAAAGGAAAAGAAAAATAGGAGTTCTGACATTACCCCCTTTTCAAGGCTGTTACTCTGAAATGGCGGGGATCTTGAACATGTGTGAGGGGAGTTTAATGAGGGAGGCAGCAAAGGATTTGAAGTCAGGGTCAGCGAAGAGGGTAGTATTACCAGAGCAGAGCGGGCAATCGCATTTGTCGAAGACGGCTTGTCGGATCGCATTGGGGTTTTCTTTGTAGAACTTTTCTATAGCTCCCTTGGCATTCGTGAGGTGTGCCTTGGGTTCCCATGTACGATCTTCGCGTGGGTAGCCTTTCCACTACACGAGGTATTCTGTCTTTCCTCGGCAGTGACGCACGTCTACGATGTATTCGACCTCGTATTCTTCAGTTTGTTTGACTACAACTGGTGGTGGGGGTGTAGGTTTGGTTTGTGACGGGAACGCTCCTTCTGTATAGGGCCAGAGGTGAGATTCGTGGAACACTGGGTGAATTCCTCGCCATGTCTTCGGGAGTTTGAGTTCGTATGCTGCCAGGCCGACCTTTTTGACGACCTTGAACAGGCTGTACCATTTATCTTCGAGTTTCTTGGTCGGTCGGTCTGAGCGTATATGTTTTCCATCAACAAGGACTTTGTCTCCAGCCTTATATATGATAGGAGTGCGTGCTTTTCGATCGTGGTACTTCTTCATTTCCACTGCCGCTTTCTCTAGAGCCGTCTTGGCCTGAGTGTGAGCTTCTTTCATCCTGGACGTGAACTTGTGGGCTTCTTCGCTCTTTGTGTCTCGTCTGTCATCAGTTCGGATGAGTGGTTGCTGCCCATAATTGAGTAGGAAGGGGGATGATTGAGTCGCGCTACTGGTCTTTTGATTATGCGCAAACTCGGCTAGGGCTAGCCATTCAGTCCAATCGTTTTGACGATGATTCATGTAAAGACAAAGGTACAACTCTACTTCTGAGTTGATCCGTTCGGTCTGACCGTCGGTCTGAGGATGATAGGCTGTGGACGGATTTCCTTCTATGTGGAGTAGTTTATATAGGTCGCTCATGAAGGATGAGATGAACTGCGGACCACGGTCTGATATCACCTTTTTGGGAGTACCATGGAGCTTGAATACATGATCGTGGAATATAGTGGCAACTCCTTTGGCAGTGATTGTAGACGAGACCGGGAATAGATGAATCATCTTGGAGAATCTATCTACGATCGTAAGGATTGCGTCCTTGCCTTGTGATTCTGGAAAAGGACCGATTATGTCGACCGAGATGATTTCCCAAGGGGATGAAGGAATTTCGTTCAGTGTGAGCGTGGTGTGGGCAGGGACCGTGCATGTTTTTGCTTTTTGGCAACGGTCGCATCCTTGGACGTATATCTCAACATCTTTTCTTAGGGTAGGCTAGTAATAGCGCGTCATGATTAGATCGCGTGTTCAGCGAGCTCCTGGGTGACCTGCAATAGGGTGGTCGTGATTTTCTCTGATGATTTGCTCACGGAGTTCTTTGACCCAGGGTATATACACTAGACCTTTCCATTGAATGAGACCGTTCTCTTTGGTCCATGAGGATTTGTCCTTTTCTAAACCTTCAGTTGCGTACTTCTCGGCACGATTCTGATACTGAGCAATTTGAGTTTCTATGCTAGACCATTTCTGTGCACAAGTTTCCAACGCTTCGGGTGAGAAGTAAGATGCCCATTGTTGTGCTTTGATTTTAGTGGATGGTTTTGTTGGAGCGAAAAGAGTATCTGGGAGTAATATTTTTTGTTTATTATCAGACTCTACCCCCTTTTCATAATCTGGCCTCCTGGACAGAGGATCAGCAGGATTTGTCTTGCCCGATCGATGTGTGATGACGAAGTCATATTCTTGTATGATCTGTTGCCATCGGGCTTGACGGCGGGAGAGGTCGACTGGCTTTTTGAAATACTCCAGATTTTTGTGGTCTGCTAAGACCTCAAACGGATGTTTGGCCCCGAGCAAGTACTGATGCCATTCTTTTAACGTGTAAATGACCGCTAACATTTCTAAGTCAGCGGTGTGATAGTTTCTTTCGGCGTCATTGAGTGACCATGAAATAAAGGCTATGGGGTGCCAAATTCCTCCTTGGTTTTGCGATAGGACAGCTCCGACACCAATTCCAGATCCATCAGTCTCCACCCTGAATGGATCGTCGTCGTTTGGCATGGCAAGAGCGGGTGCGGTTGTCAACGTCTCTTTGAGCTTGTCCATCGCGTATTGATGTTCTTCAGTCCATTTGAACTCCTTCTGTTCGGACGTGAGCGCATTAAGAGGTCTGGCAATCTGGGCGAAGTTTTTGACAAAGCGCCTATAGAAATTTAGGAAGCCTAAGAACCCTCGCAATTGTTTATGCGTCTGGGGAACTGGCCACTCCTTGATCGCTTGGACCTTTTTTGGCTCCATCTTTACCTGATCTTGTGACACGATTATTCCAAGGAACTCAGTCTCCTGGACTTCAAAATCGCATTTATCGTGTCTAAGGTACAGGTGTTCTCGTCAGAGTATATTGAGGACCTCTCTTACTATTCTCCTGTGCTCTTCCAAAGTCTTTGTAAAGATCATAATGTCATCTATATAGACTACTACGACCCCTTTGTCGATCAGATCTTTGAAGAGAGCGTTCATCATGGTTTGAAATGTGGCTGGAGAATTCATAAGGCCAAAGAACATTACGAGCGGCTCGAAGAGCCCTCGGTTGGTGTGGAAGGCAGCCTTCCATTCGTCACCTTCTGCCATACGGACATTGTTGTAGCCCCATCTGACATCGAACTTCGTGTAGTACTTGGCTTCTTTTAGCTTGTCGACTAGTTCGTTGATCAGAGGTAGAGGATACCGATTCCTTATTGTAATTGCGTTTAACTTTCGGTAATCCTGTACTGGGCAGAGGCATCCATCTTTCTTTTTGATAAAAAAGAATGCAGAGGCAAAGGGACTTTTGGAAGGTCTAATTCGTCCTGACTTAAGGTTTTCCTTGAGGAAGGCGTCTAGCTCTTTTTGTTCACCTGGGCCTAATGGGTACGTCTTACAGTCAATTGTATGATCTCCTGGGAGGAGTTCGATTGCATGATCCCATGGGCGTCGGGGTGGTAACTCATCGAACGACTCTTTTGTGAACACATCAATGAAGTCGTGAATGTAGCTAGGGGCAGCCTCCTCAAAGGTCTTTTTCTTTTTGGTCGTAAACTCCTTAGCAGCGATGTCGGTGGCAGTGTTTCACAAATACCACTCGAGATCTAACTGGAACAATCGTTCACCTTTGGAGTATTTAACCTCCATCTCATCATCGTCATCCTCGTCTTCCTCGAGAGCAGGCATATGATCGTTTTCACACCTGAATTCGATTCGTCCGGTTGGCCAATCTATCTTTGGGTTGTGAAGGCGTAACCAGTCGTATCCGAGGAAGATTGGGTTTGCTGTGAGTTTCGTCATGGCTAAAGCGATTCTTTCACTATGGTCCACGATCTTGAGCTCTACCACCACGAATTCAGTAATGCTCCCTCCTTCATTTAATGACCCATTGGCATTATATACTCAAATGGGACAGGGGAGTTTGGTAGTTCTCAAACCGTTTCCTTTGACGAATTCAGCGTCGACTGACGATCCGGTGCATCCTGAGTCGATCAGAGCCTTTATCTGTATTTCACTGCCATTGTCTGTCTTAATGCAGGCAGGTACTTCTAAACTATTACGAGGTCTCTGACATCTTTCGGATGCCTTCTTAAATCACAGTTTCTTCTGTAGGTCACGAAGTACCCAATAGGACTCTTCTTCGGTCATGTTCCAAAGGTGTGTGAGTAGATCCCGGTTAACCTCTGGTCTTCGTTCATTGTGTACGAAAGATTGGAGATGTTCAAGCGCACGTTTTTGGTCTGTTCCTAGCGCTTGGCGTCTGATCCACCTAACCGACCAGGGATCTATTGTGTTGAGCCAGGACTGATGTTTGCTCGTTCGGATGCCCGTACTTCCAAAGCCTTTGCTGTTTCGCTCGGTTGAACCTTCAAACCGGCTAACTTCGATGACCTTTGGTCTTTGGATTTTCTTGACGATGAGTTGGGCAACTCGGTCTTTGACATTGACCTTGAAGTCCTTATCCGAATGATTAAAGAGTAGGATTTTTATCTCCCCTCTATAATCTGAGTCGATTACACCGGCTCCGACGGCTATCGAGTTCTTAACTGCTAAGCCAGATCGGGGTGCAACACGACCATAGTGTCCTGGTTCAATTGACACACGAGTCCTTGTGGAAATTAAGGCCTGACCACGAGCAGGGACTGTCGCTTCTTCCGCAGCGTACAGATCCAATCCAGCCGCACCTGGAGATCCTCGCAATGGAAGTGGAACCGTCCGGTCATCTCTGACCACCTCTAGGAATCCTTGAGAATTAGCCTTAGTCACTGCGTCCTCAGCGCAAGTGCTAGGAAGTTCGAGATTCCTGTCTTTCTTAAGAAGCTTTTTGGACAGGAGTGGATCATCTGCCTTCTTTTTCTCAACCTTAGGGAATACCGTACAACCATCAGGAAATTCTATCCGAGGTCGGGTCATGATGTCCTTAGCAGGGACGTCCTCGTTTGTCACCTTGCTCTTGGACTTGTTGTCTTTCTTTTGAGTGGCGCGCACGACCACTGTTTTTCCAGAGGAGAATTCCACTCGTGAGATGCCTATGGGGTCATCTACCTCTTGGTCTTGAACCTCTTTCTTTTGAGTAGCGGGTAACACTACTGTCTTGCCGGAGTTGTACTTGATCCTGGATATACCGATCGGATCGTTGACCTCCTGGCTCTTAGCCTCCGTCATCTTCGATGCAGGTAGTTTCTCACTCAACTCATAGAGTGATAACGCACTGTATCTATTTTGACTACTTTTTGGTACAGGCTTAGAGGCTACTACATTACTTGTAGGTTTCTTTGTGTGGTCCCTACATGGCCACGTCCTTCCGCACTTTGCACACTCAATTCGAGAATCTTGAAACTCAAACGAGGTGGAGGAGACGGATTTCTCCTTCTTAGCCTTGGTAACTTTTGGCGCTCTGCGCTCAGCAGCAGGCAGCTCTATGATAACCTTGGCAGTTTTGGACTGTTTTGGTACTGCCCAGTCCAATGCAGTTGTGATTCTTGCAGGAGTAGCAAGAATCCTTGAGTGGGTGAATGAAATGTCATTCTCCTTTTTGGGGATCTCTACTTCTATCTGCATAGAATTAGAGGGTTCTTGATTGTTAGTACTAGAGGCGAATAAGGCAGCCATTTTGCTTGAAGAAAGTGTGGTGGTGGCCGCGTATATCCCGACTTCCGGTATTAGGGGTTCAGAAATGATTGGAGAGGCGCATGGCGAGAGTGCCATGGTATAGGTCTCGATAGAGGGGGAGGCAGAAGTGTCTACTGCCTTGATGAAAGTTGAGGACGTGAGTGGTAAATCATCATCCATGATGTCGTCCCAGGTATCGCCTAGGATGGGCGCACAAGTCTCATTATGAGCACGTTTGCAAGTGCGCTTAGATGTAGGGTTTTGGTATCGCAGAACCGCTGCGTCAAGGGAGGTTTCGTCCAAAATGGACGTGGAGGAAGAGGACTGGTTTGTTGTAACCCTACGACCAGAGGGGAGGATGATAACGGCCATTTTGTTTTAGCAGACGGCTAGGCTGCTGAGTTGGGCTGTGTAGGAAGGGACGCAATGACTGAGCAACGCTAATGCGTCTCAAGTCTGATGGCGGAGAGAAAGGAACGCAATACCCGAGCACTTAGAGTCTTATTCTGACTCCTCTAGGTCAAGGTCGAAAGCGGGAAAGGGATTGGGTGAAAACTCTGTCTTCATCGACGGTCTCTGAAGCTTCTTCTCACCGTTTGAGGGGTAGAAGGCGTCCGCGGAAGAGGATTCTTATAGACCAGAATCCACAAGACTTGGTAGATGGTCTAAACCGGTGTAGAACTACCGAATAATGCTCAATAATGCGCCTAGTCTTAACCAAAATGGACTAGGAACAAGGGTGCGAGGTGCACAGCTTTGGAAAGGAGGCACGCGGTGCAATGGCGGCAGCTCTCCACTCAACCAGATAACGGTGGTTTTCCGTCAAACGTCAAGTGTTCGAGCGCTATCCGCTGTACATGATGGATGACACGGGTAGATCATGCGAAGTGCAACGACTACCTGGAAGGTGGGGTGACTTCGAGCGAAGGGCTCTAGGTCAGAAGATGGTGAGGACGGATGGGAGACTTATCATTTAGCCTAACCGGCTGTGGGAAGGAACTATCTCCTGAGTGAAAGACTAGAGATAGGCGAAGTTTGGGTGTGTGGGCTTGACAGCACCAAGGTACTAGCGTCGGCCTAAAGTAGGCAAGCTAGGCGAAGCAAAAGCGGGCTTGAGAGGGCGCTGCAAAGTGCAACGTCGTGCTCTAGGGTTGTGAGTGGGAGCGAAGGGCTCAACCAGCTCTCGAGAGGTGATAACGTGAAGTACTAAGGTGGTAAGCTGGTCGCCGTGAACGACAGCGAGCAGTAAGGAGTATGCTTGGTATTATATCAGGATTACACCACAAAGTGTAGTGGCCTAAATCGATGAATACCAAGCGTGAGAAAACTACACTATACGCTACCAACTACTTATATACTATATGAGGAACGCGCTTGGGCCAATTGAGGGCCAGCTATAGAATGACCTAGACTATCATGACGTCATAGATCCCTCAGCCCTAGTGGCTATGCGATAAGATAAGATAAGGGGAGACTACAGTGTAAGTATTGTGAAAGGAAAAGGAAAATAGGAGTTCTGACAAATGGAGAGTTCATAGCAAGGGTGAATTGTGTAGAACTAGCTTAATGTATATGATAATAGAGTACACTATTTATATGGTGAAAGGCCCATGCACAGACCAAGGAATATGATGGAACTCAGAGGAAGAGTTCCATATAAGAAAAAGAGTGTTTCTTAAGAAGAAGAACAATAGAGAAGCCATGGAACATTTGAGAAGAGGAAAGAACATTCCATCTAAACCTATGGTCATGTGAATGAAAGGTCAACCTGAGTCGAGATGTTAGGCTTGTGAGGGCAACCCAAAGGAAAGAGGGTACAAAGAAAAGAAATTGACTCAGCATACTGTCCTACCATAACACATTTTTTTATAAATAACATAATATTCTAATGAATGCCATGATTCAACCTTGTTTCATTATATAATTTACATAACCATGGGCACTATAAAGAGCAGAAATACCACCCAGCTAATCCTATTTCACCATAAAGCCTATTTCTGCCTCTATTAGAGCCCATATCCTCTTTCTCTCGGAATCTGGTCTTTCTGCTAGAAATATATCCTTCCAAACTGGTCTGGGGAAGTCCACTGTGGCCAGGGTTATCAAAGAGATTCATTCAGGCAGGGAAAACATCAAATTAGGCCCTCCTTCCAAGCTTTTTTCTACTAACAAAAGGAGAATTATCTCTAATATTATATCTGACAAGGTTAAAAATGCTGTTCAAACAATCCATCTCATTAATTCTATCCTCTTCTCTCCTGTCTCTTCCCAAACCATTTGCAATGTGCTAAAGTCTGCATCTCTAAAAGCTATAATCAAGAAAAAAAAGCCACTCTTGTTTATGAAGCATAGGAAACATAGGCTGGACTTTGCTTTCAAGTACCAACACTGGACTGTGGAGGACTAGACTAGGGTAATTTGGTCAGATGAGACTATGATCAACAGGATTGGATCAGATGGAAGGAAGTATGTGTGGAAAGTGGCAGGAAAACCTTTATAAGACAAAAAGGTACAGGAGACAGTAAAGTTTGAAGGAGGTTTCTTGATAGTTTGAGAATGCATGGGCTGGAATGGAGTGGGGATCCTTGCAGAAGTGAAAAAGAGGATGAATGCTGAGCAGTATGTATCCATTTTGGAAGATAATCTGCTTTCTACTATGGAAAATTCTAGAATTCCTGAAAAAAGCATTATCTTTCAATAAGATAATGACCCCAAGCATACCTATAAAAAAGCCCAGAGATTAATGTGAAATGGAACAAGATAGAGGTTAAAAAATGTCAAATATTGATAAAAAGCATGCCTAGAAGACTAGAGGCAGTAATAAAGGCAAAAGAAGAACATACAAAGTACTAAAATTACAGAATAGAAGTATTGCTCAAATAAGTGTCCCAATAACATGTCATTTTGAAATTGTTATATCTCAATGCCATGGCAACCAAATCACATGACTAAGAGCTCATTTTCAGGATAGGAGTTAGGGCTATTAATGACCCTGCAAGGATCAGAGCTAATATATTTTGGTTCTTTTGCAAATGTCAAGTCTTTCCAAAATGGCCCAATATTGGAACACTTATTTGAGCCACTATAAGTCCAAGTTAGTGCCACACATGCCAACATCACTAGACAGAACCCACCAACACCAATGAAGAAGTCATTCATTCAATCTCCACTGAATTACACCTAGAATGGTGTGAGTGCTTGAAGCTCACATAGTGGGTGGATTAGTATTTATGCCTGCACTACATGGTAGTTTTAGCCCAGTCCAGTCTGATCTGCAATGCAAGTTTTACTTGTCACCTTGTTTGATCAAAACCATGCCAGATATAATGGAGGAGTGCCAGATGGATGGCACAGTGAACAGCACAGCATGCACTGTTGGAACACAATTGCTAGCTAAGGAGAAGGCAACTCAGTGCAACTACACAAGCACTCTATGGCAAACATACCTGGGTTACCCATATCCTCCAGGAACCACCACAGACATCCCATGAAGCCCGAAAACCCACTGCACCAATGCGGAAAACTCAAGATGAAATCTAGAAGTGTCAGTCAGCAGTGCACCAGTAAATGTACTTACCTGTTTATACAGTCGCATCAAGGTCAAATAGGGCCAATGGGATCAACCAGATATGTCATAAATGGACCATAGATGGTGTAGTAGCGACCCCGAGCCGCGATATGCGAAGGCGGCAGCGTTGATGATTAGTGATGTGCCGGGCCCGGCCTTGGAGGGCTCAGGCCCATCCAAGTCGTGAGCCCAGGCCGGGGCTCGTGGGTGAGGACGATGTTGAGGATGCGTGGCAAGCGGCAGTCATAGTGGCAATGAACGCAGGAGCAAAATGAATGCGAGTGCATTTATTTCGCTCGTGTGCTCAGCACTCATTCAGCTGGGGGCGAGAGGGCGAGGCAGCGAGAGGGCTGTACGCTCGACCCATGGGTAAGGGACGGGCTGGGATGGCGGCGGTGATGGTGGGTGTTCGCGTTGGCACGTTGGCATCGTTTGCGTGGGTGACGTGAGTGACATGGAATGGTGGCGGTGGGGTGTGTTGGCCGGTGGCGGTGGGGTGTGTTGGCCGGTGGTGGTGGTAGGTGTTTGCGTTGCGTCGTTTGCGCGTATTCGCATGGTTGATGCGGATGACGGGGACGGTGAAGGTGACGGTGACGGTGGGGTTGCGTGCCACGGATTGTCAGGGTGTGCTTTCGCCCATGTGGATGGTGGAGGTGGTGACAACTCTGGCGAGGGCATGAGCGAAACGGACGCGCTCGCATTTATTTCGCTCGTGCACTCGTCACACGTTCGGCTGGGTGAGGTTGAGGTTGAGCGTCGTTTGCATGAATGATGTTGGCGCGGACAGTGGTGGTTGCATCACGACCGGTGTAAGTCACGTGCCAAGCCGCGGCTGCGCAAGGCCCTCCAGAATTGAAGCCAGGCTTGAGCCCTCATGAGGGCCAACACATCACTATTGAACTTACAATACAGGTGTTTTTTATTTTTCTCTTTTTGATTACCCACTTTCGTTTGAGGGGGGAGTATGCGGTAGTACAGCCGCTGATTATATAATCATCGATACTTGGAATCATTGTACAGTGGTCCCTACTTTAGGCTTGTTTAATTAGGTGAACAAGGTCGAGCAACGAACTGGAGCAATTTATTTTTCTTCACTACTCGCTTTGACATTGAAAGGGAAAATGATGTGGTACATGTCCGGGGTGACGTGCCTAATGCACAGCCATCAGGAAAGGGGCATGACTCCACTGTCTGCACGGTGCAGACAAGAGCAGCAAACGAGGCCAACAACGGAGCACTCAACAAACAGCAGTGTCCTGCGACAGGGGCGCAAGATAGCTTACTAGTATACAAGCCACAATCGGCCGTTAAGCTGAATACAAAAGTCCAGGCCTCTAGGCCAACTATTGAGCTGCAACGTTTATTAGACAGACGGTAGTTTAGGAGTAAAATAACAACATCTTGACTTGACTCTGGCCCTCAAAGGGCTTATTTGTGTCTGAAGAAATCTCCCCCTAGCCTTCGATAACCTCTAAACACTCTGCGCGCCAACACTGTCAAACCATCCCCTACACTCGACGACATGCCACCACCTGTCAAGAAACGTCGAGGAGGTGGTGCAAAGCCTTCCAAGAGGTCGCATCAAGGAATTCCGGATAAACCATGTCGATTGAACTTCGACCTGTTGTTCCTCGTATGTCGATTTCTCTTCTCGCTCACCTGCTGACGGACGTGATGGTATCAGATTGCCGCATATCTTCGCCCTGGGGACCTCCTCAATCTTGCACGCACATGCAAATTCTTCGACAGCCCTTGATGGACTCGACATTTGTCTGGAAAGCGGCTCGCGCAAACTGTGGCATGCCTGATTGCCCACCCGACTTGAGTGAACCCGAATACGCAAATCTCGCCTTTTGCCCCCGTTGCCACGTACGTATACTCCTCTTATGATGTTCGAAACGCTCTAAGAAATGTGACAGGCCTGTGGGAAATATACAGAAGAGGTTATTTGGCAAATACGCCGCAGGTATTGTTCAGACTGCAAAGTCAGACGGTAGGATTCCATGCAGACTTCAGCACAAGCCTCGAGTTTAAAATAAAAGCAGACTTCGCCGTCTTTCTTCGTGCCACAAGGTCATACGCGCATATGATGTCCTGGCCACGGTACCATCCAGAACAAGATGGGGTACGTGCAGTCGTTGTTTGATTGATTATGCTGCTTGACCACGTGGCAGGTTGGACGGACTGTGTCGAAAAGGAGAAGGTTGATTCGTTTAGGCACGAATATAATCACTCGCCTGACAAGAAGCGATTTTTACGCGACAAGCACTGCCAGATCGTCGCTGTTCGTAGGGTCCGTTTAATTTCTTCTCTTCCGTTGGTTCCCCTGATTGGCATATCATATGACAGCATGCGGACGACTGTACGTCCTGGTATAAACACGATTTGCAAATACGTCAAGAAGAGCGAGAGAGATGGTTAGTCCTTTTTATTAACAGTCACACTTTTATGTCAAGCTGGCATAGCATTTTGGAGCGTCTCAAGCAGCACGGGTATGAGCCCGAGGTTAAATCTTTCCGCATGGCTCTCGTATATGCTTTGGAGTCTTTTTTCAAGACATTCAAGCCTCTCACCGACGAAGGTTGACTTTCACCCCATGACGTAAGCGTAGCCAGGTATTGATTCATGATATCATAGAATGGACCTGGATGTGGCCCAAGTTGTTCGAAAATATGAATAGTATGAGGAATCAACGACTTCAGGTACATGTTTACATGCCGCGTCAATTTCAGTTGGTGGATTAATATACTCAATACGTGGAGCATCCGCCACCGAACACACCGACCTTTGATTTTCTTCCACATGAAAGCGATCTCATTCGTTTTCCCCCTGTTCAAGACATCATCACGGCCCCCGAGGGAACTGAAACTTCATTTGAATCTGTGGTTCCACAGCTGCCTGTGTTGGTTGACCAGTGGAGGAAGAAGTTCGACGCTGAACTTGCAGATTTGGTTGAAATTCCCTCCCATTTATCCTTTGGAAATGCTTTCCGTGGTCGGATCACAACATCAAGCAAAACATCGCGTGTGGGATCATCTACTGACAAACTACGCTTGGCGTGTGCAGTGTTTGGTGTAGAATGGTCAAGTACCGTCTTCCGCTAACCTGAGGTGCTCAGTGTCATGCGTTATCGTGGAACGAGGCCGAAAGATGCGCCTATCCAGAGCCAATTCAACATCAGAAACGTGGATGAAGCTCCCTACATCGTTCATGCATGCGGATTGGATCCAAATGTGGCCACGGTTGAAGATATGGACCGTCGGAATGCTCGATTGATATGTCTTTCTTGCCAGCCTGTGCGTATCAGGAGTTGGAGGGATGCGGTGCGTCTTCCTCTCGATCGAATTATCTGTGAGGCTGAGTGCCACTATGGAACCCTAGATGTCTCATGCTAATTCCGACCATTTATGTGGGAGAGCGACGTGTTCCGCATTGGAGCACTGGAAGACATTCAGCGACGAGTATATAGATGAGATTCAGGCTATTGAGCGGTCCGTCAAGAAATTATTCCCGGTGTTTTTCCGGTGCCTGTTGTGCCTTCCTCGTGTAGGGAGTTTCCAGCGCTTTCAGTTCGGGATTTATGATCACTTACTGCATCGGTGAGCCTCTCTGCCCTTGGTTACTTTCGTACACGTAGAGATTGAGCACACACTTATCACAAACATGGAACACAGCCATGGGGTAGATTCTGTTACCGCCAAACAAGATATACACTACGTGAATTTGAAGATGCGAGAAGTGTGTAACATGATGGTGAAGATAAACATGGGACAGGTGACGTTCACGGATCCAGTCTTTACTATTGAATAATCTTGGCTTGTGACAAAGACTTTTTGCATCACAGATAGACCAATATCAGAGCCAGGCTTGAACGATGTTTTAAATGCGAATACAATATTGTAACTGGCTGAAATTCTGAGAATTCATGGAGTGACTAACCTAGCGAACAGACCAACCTGATTTAGATGGGCAAATAGATCACGCGACACAACACTTTGAGCTAGATCCCAACTTTTGACACGTCTCTTTGTTCCGCTCTAAATCATACTATGGCTAAGCTGAAAAGCATGAAGCTCTCGTATCTCGACGAGCTTGGAGAGTTATCATCAAATATGCACTAACCCTAACCTGACCTAGTTGTTGTCTGAAGTGAGCGCATTCATAGCAGTTCAGACAAAACTAATCGGATCGGCATATCGGCATATCCCTTGGCGTGAACGGGCAACCACTGAGAGGGTGAAAATGGCGAGGGGGTAGGCTGAATAATAAGCCAAGTCAACAGGCAACATTGAAAATCTTGGAATCTTGGAGCGTTCGAGAGTGCTGGTGAGCTTCAAGTTGGGAAAAACGTTTGGGAACCCAGAGATGAATATGTTCGCCAGCTAAATACACATCATAGAATAAAGCCTCGTCGTCTGATCAAGTTATCAGTAGCAACAGTAATCATCGGATCTTTGAACGTCACCCGTCCAACATCATCTGTGGTCACCGTCATCGACCACCTTTCGTGCATCCCAAATTTCACGTAGTGTACACCGGGAGCTAGTTTGACAGGATGCCCCTCGTGACTGTGTTCCAAGTTTGTGATCAGTGTATGCTCAATCCCTACATGCACGAAAGTAACCAAGGCAGAGAGGCTCACCAACGTTGGAAGTGGCTATGAATATCGTGCGGGGGTATCGAATCCCCTACACGAGGAAGGCACCACAAACATCGGAGCGTTGTCGGATTTACTTCCTCCTTGGCAGACTGCTCAATAGCCTGAATCCTGTTTTTATGAAACTCCCTGAATACCACCCAGCGCTCTGAGACAGAACACATCGCATCCGGACGCGAGTGAGCATAATTAGCATGGGACATCTAGTGGGACTTAACCTCACAGATAACTGGATCAACAGGAAGACGCACCGCATCCCTCCAACTCCTGATACGCACAGGCTGGCAAGAACGACATATCAATCGAGCATTCTGACGGTCCATATCTTCAACCGTGGCCACATTTGGGTCCAATCCGCACGCATGAACGATGTAGGGAGCATCAATCACATGTCTGATGAAGAATCGCTTCTCGACGGATACAATACGTTTTGGGTTGACTCGACGACGACCCATAGCACTAAGCACCTCAGGATAGTGAAAGACAGACTTTGACAATCTTCTACCAAACACTGCACATGCCAAGTGTAGTTTGTCAGTAGCTGTTTTGGATGATCCCACACGCGGTGTTTTGCTTGATGTTGCGATCCGACCACGAGAAGCATTTCCGAGGGATAAATGGGAAGGAATTTCGACCAAATTGGCAAGTTCAGCGTCGAACTTCTTCCTCCACTGGTCAACCAACACAGGCAGCTGTGGAACCACAGATTCAAATGGAATTTCGGTTCCCTCGGGGGTCGTGATGATGTCTTGAATAAGGGGGAAACCAATGAGGTCTTCTTCGTGAGGAAGAAAATCAAAGGTCGGTGTGTTCGGTGGCGGACGCTGCACGTATTGGGTATATTCATCTATCAACCGAGTTTGACGCGGTGCATAAACATCCACCTCAAGTCGTTCATTCCTGACAATATCCATGGATTCGAACAACTTGGGTCGCATCCGGGTCCATTCTACCATATCATGAATCAATACCTGGTTAAGCTTATGACATGCGACGAAAGTCAACCTTCTTCGGTGAGAGGCCTGAATACCTTGAAAAAAGGCTCCAAAGCACGTGCGAAAGCCCTGCGCCGGTAAAATTTAACCTCGGGCTCATACCCGTGCTGCTTGAGACGCTCCAAAATGCTATGCCAGCTCGATATAAAAGCATGACTGTCAAGAAAAAAGACTGACCAATGCTCTCGCTCGTACCGACGTCTTTCCAAATCGCGTCGATACCAGGACCTGCAGTCGTTCGCATGCTGTTATATGCCAATCAGGGGAATGGACGAAAGAGAAGAAATTAAATGAACCTTGCGAGCAGCAATAATCTGACAGTGCTTGTCGTGTATCAATCGCTCCTTGTCGGACGAGTGATTATATTCATGCATAAACGAATCCACCTGCTCCTTGTCCACCCGATTCATTGGTTCTGTAATGTTGTCTAGCAGTGTCATGAATCGAACAACGATTGCACGTACTCCGTTCTGCTGTGAGTAGTTCCGTGGCCAGGACATCGTGTTTGTAAATGACTTCGGGGCACGAATAAAAAGAGCAAAGCCTGCTTTATTTTGAACAAGGCTTATGCTGAAGTTTGCGTAGAATCCTACCGTTCGCCTATGCAATCTGAACAATACCTGCGGCGCATTTCCCAAATAACCTCTTCCGTATATTTCCCACAGGCCTGTCACATTTCTCAGAGCGTTTCGAACATGAGGGGGATCTACGCACGTGGCAACGGAGGCAAAAGGCGAGCTTTGCGTATTCGAATTCACTCAAGTCGGGTGGGCAGTCAGGCATGCCACAGTTTGCGCGAGCCGCTTTCCAGACAAATGTCGAGTCCATCAAGGGCTGTCGAAGAGATTTGCATGTGCGTGCAAGATTGAGGAGGTCCCCAGGGCGAAGATATGCGGCAATCTGATACCATCACGTCCGTCAGCAGGTGAGCGAGAAGAGAAATCGACATACGAGGAACAACAGGTCGAAGTTCAATCGACATGGTTTATCCGGAATTCCTTGATGCGACCTCTTGGAAGGCTTTGCACCACCTCCTCGACGTTTCTTGACTGGTGGTGGCACGTCGTCGAGTGTAGAGGAGGGTTTGACAGCAGTGTCCTGCGACAGCGTCCCATTGTTGGTGGATCGTTTTTCTGCCTCGATTCTTTTGGTGGCTGCTCTCGTCTGCACCATCGTTCAAAATCGAGCTGGTGAAAGAAGCGCGTGGTGTCGCGTCGCGTCAAGTCCCAACTTTTGTGGTGGCTGTGGATTAGTCACATCTGTCAAAAATGGCAAATAAAAATAATCATTCCAATTCATTTCTCATTGTTCTCATTGTATTGTATTATTGCACCTGCTGACATGTAAATCGACCCTGTTGTCTCACAGAACAAAATACTGGCCTTGACATTTTACTCCAAAGTATCCGTACAACTACCCTGACTGGTTTCGAGCTACCCGTTGCATCAAGTTGAATATTTGCAGGATGGAAAAGCAAGTATGTTGCACTGACTACAAGGTGGCTTTCTAGGACGGCCGAGTAGCGAGGTTACTTCTCCTCGAACGCTCAGTGGCGCCCGCCTATCGACGCTACACTCCCCGTCGCGTTTCTTTTGCACCCGCCCTTGCAGGTGATTCATTTGTGCGCGACCTTGCCTTTCTCTCTCCGCTGCGCTGCGCTCGCCTTTCGTGTAACGAACCGGTGAGTGGATGTATGGTTGACACCTTTTTCGGTCACTTGAAAATGCTGCGTATTGAATTGCCGGATATACTTGCACGACCTACTCCTGGCATTGCGGATAAGCCACTCTCCCGACGACGGCGAAACTTTGAATATTGGACTCCTGAGCCTGGCGTGTAAGCTGACTTATCCTTTAGCATAAAGAGTGTTTTCTCTCTCCAGCTATTAATCTCTGCCGGAATCTGAACGTTTAGTTATGGGGGTACAGCTTTGCCCTGAGGGTCTTGGCATGGTTCATACCCGTCGTAATGCTGGTCCACTCTTAATGTGGGTCCCAAGTCCTCGAGGCCGTAAACTCGGGGATACGCCATTTGCAAATGCGAGGGTCGGCTGGTGATGTTGATGACAGTGCCCGAGCGAATGAGTTCTGACACGTACAATGAGGACAACTGCGACAAGATAGCCATCGACGGGGGTTGAAGTCGGTTACGTAGTAGTGTGGTTGGGATGCTGATCATATTGGGCATCGCCTTTGCTCAAGCTCTGATTTGAGTGGTACTGTTGCACGCGCTTGGTCAGGACGCATCAATCCGCAACATGGCACGAGAATACGATGAAATTGTCCGAGACGAGTTCCAGCACCGTACGGCGAGGACAACCGCGTTGCGGATAGCCATTGATGTTATGCTCCGCCGTGTGCAGTCTTGGAGACGGGAGATCCAAGGCATCTGTTGGCTATCCTTGCGCTGAGTGCGCGTGTTGTGATCGCCGCCAAAAATACGATGCATCAGATGGCGCTCTGGCGTGAGGGACGTAAGAATCGGCGAGGTCGCCTAGAGGTAGGATGCACACTGCCTCTATGAGGATGAGAAGGATGATATCATTGCCGACGGGAGGTGAAGGCGCGCAAGAGAAGGGCACGGTTGAGACGAACGGCCATGCTTCTTGGACGCCGTTGGCCAGATATATCGTGTGCTCCACTGAGTTGGATTGGGCACGTTAGTCTGGTCGTGGTGTGTCTGTGGGTGGATGAACGCATGGTTCAGACGTGACGGAGCTTATCTTGTGCTGGCTCGTGGAGACGGCGCTGCGGCGTTTCAGGGACTGAGTTTAGTGTGACGGGGAACTAGGACGCAACTCAAAGGGTGATCTGTGCCGTCGACGAGCAATCTGACACGTTTTGATGGCGTGGGGTAGTACACGCGGGGAAGAGAGATAATACGGACGACGGTTGACGAACAAAAAGCTGTGAGCGAGCTGTGCTGGACGAGAAGCACGGCACTGCAAAGGCGGTGCAACTCGCCTACAAAGAGGGGGCCTCCTCCTCCTCCTTCCCCCCAATCCCTTGTGAGATGGACTATCCGGATTATGCTCATCGCCCGTCGACTCAGCGCGTCTGGCCACCTCACCTCCTGACCCTCCCACAGCAATCCCAGTCCGCGCCTCAGCAACAGCAACAGCAACAACAGGCCCAGTTTCCCTCGCCAGTCTCGCCTGCAGCGCCCTATCTCTTCCCCCAGCAGCAGCCGGTCGCCTCCCAGACGCCGCCAACCACCGATCCGCGTCCGACCCCGTCCGGACTCTCCCTCAATCTCAGTGGACTCTCCGTCGCATCGCCACCGACGCTCCAAGCACAGCCCAGACAGCTCCATCCACACCAGCTCCATACGCACCACCCGATCCCCCATCAGCCTCACCACACGCACTCCCACTCCCACTCGAGCAGCTCTTCCATCTCCCCCATCACACCCGTCTCTCCTCCAAACATGTCCCATCTCCCCCAATCCCAGTTCTCCTACAACTTTGACGATCCCATCCCCTCCTCGCTCACCCCAGACCCTGTTCTCACTCAGAGACGGCCCAGCACCGGATCGCATAGCACCTCTTCTTCAGAATACCCCGTCGAGAAGAGTGTCCCTCGAAAACGGAGCCTCACGAACAACCACGCCATCTCACACGTGTACTCTTCCTCACAGACGGGTCAGCCTGGGCAACACGCCCACCTTCATCCCATCATCACAACCACTGCATCCTCCCCTCCTCTGCAGACCTCTCCCACATCTTCTCCCTCTTCCCACCCCTCCTGCTCCCA
Organism: Boletus rubropictus; assembly: GCA_038092695.1. Classification (NCBI taxonomy): domain Eukaryota; kingdom Fungi; phylum Basidiomycota; class Agaricomycetes; order Boletales; family Boletaceae; genus Boletus; species Boletus rubropictus. The sequence goes on from JBBPQW010000283.1 coordinate 19,818, forward strand.
CTCTGGTTCTCTCCCACATTCGTCTCTCTCTCAGTCACAACGTCCGCATCTACAACCGGAAATAAATCCCACATCCCCTTACGACGAGATCGACAGCGCAGGTCCCGGATTTTCCGGCCTTGGTGACGATGGCTCAGATGACGATTTTGGTAGCCCCTCTGGTTCTTTTTCTGCTGGTGGTGAATACGAACCAACTCGTGTTCTACATGCGTTCTCAACCATTTCCTCCAGGCAACGCAGACTCAAAAGCATCTGCTTCGTCGGGCCAACAAGCACGGAATCCCATGGGAAAGGCTGTCGGCACCAATAACTTTGTAACAAAACTCTATCAGTAGGTCACGCTCGTCATGTTGCGTGCACGTGGTAACGTAATTCAATAGCATGATCAACGACACCAAATCGCAGCATTTCATCGCATGGACAGAACTAGGGACAAGGTATCCTTCTTTATTTTTACCTTGATCTTCGGCCGTCAAACTGATACGACCCTTGTATAGCTTCGTCGTGTCTAATATCGGCGAGTTCAGTAGGAGTATACTGGGGTCGCACTTTAAGCACAATAATGTACGTCTCCTCAGCTCTCTCTCCTCTCTATCCTTCTGATTTCGATGCTCAATATACAGTTCTCGTCCTTCGTCCGTCAACTCAACATGTATGGATTTCACAAGATCAATAGGGTGCGTCATCTGCACTCTTCATACCTTTTCTTGGTTATAACGATCGGGTTCAATCTGTATCTGTCATTGAAACTTGTCTTCTTCTGTTCTTGTTTGCATGTATGCCCAACTTTGCACGCACGCATGATATACCCAACGTTACGATCACAATAGACCCCGCGCGCTCAACGCACATCCTCCTCTTCCCAGACTTGGGAGTTTTCTCATCCAAAATTTCTGCGTGGGCGCCCAGACTTACTAGACGCAATAAAGCGCAAGGCGCTCGAACCCGACCCGAGAGAGAGGAATCGGTGAGGCTATCTCCGATCTCGTCTGCCTGTGAGACGAGCGCTAACATGCCATTTCTTCCAATAGTGTCGAACTTCCGGGCGAAGTTGCGCGCCTGCTATCCGAACTCCGCGAAGAAAATCACGCGCTCTGGCGAGAAGTTAGGTCATTAAGCAGCCGTATACCCCAACATGCACCACCTGCAGCCAATCATAGACCAGCGACGATCTCGGCGAATTTCGGTGGATCCCCTCAGGGTTCGCAATCTCATATTTCGCCTAACCCTCAGGTCGGCTCGGGAGGCGGACATGTTCTTACACACTCGAAGTCGTCCTCGAATTTGGGGAGTGACGAAGTTGAAAGGGATGTCGATTGGGAGGAAGAGGATGGCATCAATGCATCCATTGGCAATGGTCTTGTGGCAGGTATCGGGATGGGTCTGGACGGGGAAGAATGGGACGCTCAGAGCTCACGCTTCAACCTATGGGCAGGCGGTGGACTGAACGCATCTGGGTTTACATTGAACGCTTTTGGGGCACCGCCCGGAGGAGAGGAGTGGAAGCGGTGGGCAGAGGGCGAGATCATCAAAGAGAGGAAAAGAGTCGAGAAGCTTGTTGGTGTCGTCAAGGCGTTGGTGGATGTTACCGGGAAGGGTGCCGCCAATAGTTCAGCACCGAGCGGTGGCGCAGCTAGGAATTTGAGCACAGATCGAGAAGTAGACGGAAGTAAGTTTTGTATCTCTTTTTTCTTTTTTTTTTCTTGCATGCTGAGCAGGATGGCCAGTCCCACCGAGCATCCTGCAGGAGCTTCATGAACTCTCTTTGTCCTTTGACGTTCCTGCTTCTCCCTTGTCGATGCCAATCCCATCGCCATCTCCTTCGCCCTCACCACATCCATCTGCACGTCATCAACATTCCCCAAACATTTTTATCACCTCACCGACATCGCCCTCGCCATACTCCACTTCACACTCTCGATCTCCGTCTCGAGAATCGCAAACCCACTCCAACCCAAACATCCACATGATCCTCCCCACACTCTCTATCCCCTCCTCGAATGCCTCTCAACTCTCCCATTCCTTGCACTCACCTACATCCTCACCCACGACGTCCGATTTCGTGCCCGGTTTTTTCCGCCAAGGACCAGGGCATTCGAGGAGTCTGAGTCACCTCGGTGGGCACGTACCGAGACAGCCCAACATCACACTCACCCTCGAAACAGAGCATGATGGACGGCTGGAGAAACGCGCACGAACGGAGGGTGATAACGTAAAAGACGGGTCGGATACGAGGCTGCAAGCAGCGGAGGAGATGGATATTGTGCCCGGCGAGGCGAGTGAGGATGCCAAGCTACCTTCGCCAATGTCAATGATAGGGGGGACGTCGCCGACGGCGGGTGCGGGTATGGGGGCTAGCAAGACAGTGGGGTTACGGTCGCGGAGTGATTCTGCGCCAATGTGGGGAGGGGGTGTCGTCGGGGAGGGCGGGTTGAGTGCGAATTGGACGGGTAGAGGGAGGGGGAGCTCGTTTGGACAGTAAGGTGAAGATTTTGGATGTGGAAATGCACCCGTTTCGCCATTCGACGTCCCTCGTTTTTTTCTTTTTTTTTTCTTTTCCGTGGTCGTACTAACAATATCTGTTTTTCTTTTTTGGCCGTATCTACATGGTAGGTATCTCGGCCCTCTACGGGCTATATGCTGCTGTCCATAGTTGATGCCTGGGTGTCTTCACTCTCGAATTAGAGTCGTTTGTAGTCTAAATCCGGGATGGGCTCGTTTCGTTGACATCTGCTCAAGCTTGTTGTTCTTACAATTTCATGGAACACCGTGTAGATGAAGTCAAAGGTCCACCTGCCAACAACTTTGGACTGCTACCACGCGCTGAAATAACGGTCGCATCAATGGATGGGTGCTGATATCCAAGGGTCACCAACCAGCTGGCTTGTCCTCCGGCGTAGGGAATGAATATGAAGCCACGAGGTTTACCGTCTGGTTCTCTACTTATCACGCCTCCTGGCCAGAGTATTCGCCAAATTGCAACAACTGCGGAGACTCCACCCATCAACTAACTTGACCTTCGATGTGAAGTCGCTTATATTTGGAAGGCCAGTCCTCCGCGGCCTCGAGATCACCTGTGCGTGTACACTGTGCAGCATCGAAGAGAAAGGCGTCGGATTTCGATCCGACCAAACGTGATTGCAATGTGAGTGTTGCCATGTCAGCGGACGAGTGTCTGCTTTGGATATCGCTCTTACGACGTCGTTCATTCTCGCTGGCTAAACAATGGAACGCGCGTAAATGCAATGTCCGACCATCCTTTCAATGTATACGACCCCTTGTACTTGTTACATGGTACGCAAACACGAGCATGATCCGATACCGTGAATTGGTAGAGTGGACTTCCTTTCCTTCGACTTCTATTACGTTCGGTGAGGCCACCATCTCTCGTCTTCCTTCGTCGACTGAGCACGCGTGTACTTATTTTTGCAGCTGTTAGAAAGTATTCGTCTTGACATGCGCGCACAGAGCTTTTTTTTCGCACCCTGTCATGGTTCTAAACATGATCCGGCAGGGCTTTAATGCATCAGCGGTCAGTTCGTACCTTGGATGTTGATGTGCACAGCACTCGGCGTCTTGTTTGTTCTCTGTCCTCCCACCACCCCGCACACACGCCGTACCAATCACGATGCATCGCAACTTGGCCTGGCGGTGGAACTCGACGTCATTCCTAAACACGCGTCCGTGAGCCATCATCGTCGGAATTCGGTCTGATCCATCCCAGCGAGGCCCTGTTCATGTACCACAAGTCACGAACGCGGTCTTTTTCTTCGTTTATGTTTTGTGCCTAGGACCCGTAGGACTGATGTCATCTAGGGTCACGGTCACGTCACCTTTACACATGGTTTTCGGTCTGTCGGACCCTATGCTTGTGCGTCCAGGTCCTTTCCCCCCTATTTATAATCACAGCGGTTTTGTAGTACCCGTCATTGATCAGGGGTTGTGCGTAACGAACTTCAATTTTGCCTCAATCCTGTCGTGACTTGACGATCTACCAACTCGGGGAAGGGGTGGACTGATATCAGTGTTCGCCCACAGCAGGATAAGCTTATGCGTTCGCATACAGATCGGTCGATGGGCCCCGTTGTGTACACGTTGTGGCACTCTCAAGTGCTGTGCTTGGCGAACACTTCTCTCGTTCTTGTGACGGTGTGTGTGGTTTTTGGGGGGCTCAATGACGATGCTATCGGACAAGTTCCGAACCGAGAACACTAGCCTAAGGCTCATTCACAGGGTCCTTTTGTGTGAGGTGGGAATGCCGGTGATCAACGTTCGATGTCGCCGCGTCTCTCCCTCCCTCCCTTTTCCCTGTTGTTGACTGAGATCCTGGTTATGTGACAGAGCGTCCACCTGCCACATCCTTTGGTGCGTGCGTTCATGGTTCTTTTTCCCCCTGTTTTCATCACCTGTCACTCTCGTCACCTCATCACTTTATTGACTGTTGAGGTACCTCATGCCATTCCGATCGAGCTCGAGTTCTGGGCGATCAACACGATGTACAACGAAACACCATTCGCATCACCGTCGTTAAACGTCCCGCCTGGGTGTGTACTCCTTGGACAAACACTCAATCTGTGTGCGTGTGTACCGTATCCACGTTGTTGGTATTTTTAATGGCACGCACGTGGTTTATCTCGCTGAATCACAACTTGCGATACCTGATTCAGACGCTGGCGAGATCGATGCTTTCGATCTCTCAACGTTGTTTGGTGGAGTGCTGACGTGTCACAACTTGGCGATTCCGAGAATGCACCTTTGTGGACTGGACGGCGTTGTAGTGGTAAGGGGACTATCGTTTTTGATGTTCTGAGGCGATTTCTGATGCTTTCCCCCGAACCCGGCTCGGGACGATCGATGTACGACCTTAATCCTATCGGTTAGCTCGATTCCAGAAGGCGCAGTTCCCCGGGTAACCGGTCCATGACGGTCCGGACCAGTGTGAACGTCGAGCAAATAGGATCATCGTGAACGGCGGAAACGCCACAGTCAGCCAAGGCTGAGCAGCTATTCTCAGACGAGGTGGTGAGCATGCTTCCTATTCCTCGCTTGTTCGACTTGTTGTGTTGGCCATAGGCATGCTGCTAGAGGGCCTATTCCACGCGTACCGCCCCGCCTTCTACCCAATCTGTCTCCAAGAGCTCTCTAGCTGAGATTCCCGCACGCCGTACACCATGCTACTGTGACCAATGAAGTCGGTGTCCATACTGATGTCGAAGAAGCTGGGACGTTGTATAAGGATGGGTCGTTCGACCCCACTGGGGAATTGCAAAAGCTTCAATAAATCTGGCGTGTCCGCTCGAGAACGCGTTCCGTACTCCCGCCCGAGGTTATGTCGATCTCCGCCACGACCTCGGTGATCTACCCCCCCATTCCCAAGTTCGAGCGCGAGAGCACGTTTAATCTCCCGATCGACCATGAATCTCGTGAACGCTCGCTGCCAGGCTTCCTGATCGGTGTCAATGTGGAGTCATCTTTACTGCTCGGATCAGATAGTTTTGCTGTAACTGTGTCAGACGAGGAGCTGTACTGACCACCCCCGATTTTGCTGGCGCTGAAAGCTCGTTAGTGAAGTCGCTTCTCGCACACGCCATGGGGATTGAGTCTCTTCATGAGTGTCCTCTCGGCTCGGTCTGATGTCAAGCTGCAAGTGTGCCACTACGTCGTCGTTGGTGGCTGGTCGTCAACGCAGTGCTTCCGCACCGAGTTTCGCAAGATCTGATTGCTTTCAGAGCTTCGGAGGTTGTGAAATTCGACGACAGCTGGCCCAGGTTTTATTCCCGGCATGGCACTAGCATCTGGTAGGTAGACGTCGTGAACATAAATGCTAGCTCGGTCTCTCGTTCATGCGTCAATGTTCCGCGCGTGTTAGGTTTGCCGGACCCTTTCGATGACGTTCTATTTGTTCGTCTGAAAAGCCTCCAAGCCTGCAACAGAGGCCCGTTTCACTAGACTTTTTTCGTTACTCCTACAACCAACGCGAGTCCGGCACAGTCAGAGCTTTGATCAGTCTCTTCAACACACCACCGCTCTGGTGACTCGAGGGGAGTGAGTGAGGAGTACCTGACTCACCAGCGTGACAAGTGAAGGCGTCATCGGGAGAACAAGCTGCGACGGTGTGGTTCGGCGCAGCCTAAGAATATCCATGTGGATTTGATTCGCACGTTGACTGCGGTTACCGTATAGCCGGAGAGCACCGTATTTTCTCTGCAACAGACCAACGTTTGTCAAGTCACTCCGGTATGAGAGGTCGCCGAATAAGGAGCCAAACAAATGGTGGCCTACCCATTCACAAAAGGTCCGGAAGCGGATTGTAAAAGAAAGGGGCCAAGTTGTAACTCGCGTTCTGAAACGCTGAACTTGAGGGAGAAATATCGGGCTATATGCAAACAACAACTATAGATGTCATGGCTGAACGTTGAGCTGGGCAGGAGTGGCTCTTCCCTGGACATACCTCATCGAATTAGCTAAAGATATTACAATATGTTGCCCTGTTCCTATCATTATCCCTTCGAGTCCACACGTTTACGTCTGAGTATAGATTCCAGGCCAAGCAAACCATCTGAGATTTTACGACAGCAATCTTAGCAGTGGTTAACTCTTTGCGTCAGGAGGCCTGGGAACAACCCAGGGCTGACGCTGCTGTAACAACCTTGGGCTAGGAATACAAAACCATCCCTGATGGGTCGGCAACTTAACACTGATATACTCAGTCCCCCTCACACCACACGACCACCTGCAGTTCCTCGCGGATGTCATCAGGTGATATCCACCACGCGATAGCTCCTACGCATGTAGCTGCCATTCGCAATATGCGCTACCAAAGCCGTATGTTTCAGAGGT
>JBBPQW010000284.1:0-26651 GCA_038092695.1 Boletus rubropictus
CTGTCATATAACTCCACGCTTAGTACTACTACCTGCATAAGCAGAGGTACGCCAACCGAGTTACTTATGTCCTCGTCCCAAAGTCCCTAAAAGTAATTCAATACTGTGCCAGTCCCGAGGCGCAAGGCAGCAACCCAAAGCAATCCGTCCCTTGAAGCACATTCCATCCCTGATAGCGCAGACACCGGTAGGTCTGTCAACGGAACATCAGGTTGCTTTACTGACTATCTTTCCTACCAGTGGCTGCTAACCCCAGACCCAAAAATGTCATCCTTTTTGGAGAAACTGGCGCAGGCAAGAGCTCTGTGATCAACTTGATGGCCGGAAGACATGTCGCAAAGACCTCTGGAAACCTACTGAGTTGCACGCTACAATCGATGGAGTATTTGTTTGGTCTTTCGGAGGAGATCTTAGTCCGGATCTTTGACACCGTCGGCCTTGAAGAGGCAGACATTGGCAACAACTCATTCATGAGCGCCATCGAGAAGGCTTACGAGCTCGTCCAAAAATTGTACTCTGAGGGCGGTATCAATCTCCTCCTCTTTTGCGTCAGAGGTGGGAGATTGACCACGGCGACGCAGCGAAGTTATCGCCTGTTTTACGAGGTTCTGTGTGCAAGTAAAGTACCCCTCGCCATCGTTGCCACCCATTTGGAGCGGGAAGACGTCATGGAGGACTGGTGGGTCGCAAACGAAAATACGTTCCAAGAATATGGTATTCGTGCTGTTGGGCATGCCTGCATCACAGCCGACCCCACCACAGCGCACGCAAAGCGGGAAGCGTCGCAAATGATTCTTCGAAACATGCTGCTTGAAACCCTAACCAAACCAAATCCTGCTTACGTGCGGGACGTGTGGAGTTGGTTCCTCACCACCGTCCAGCAGCTCAGGTCGTATTTTCCAAAGTCAAAGTACCTCAGGAAGAGGAAGCTGGTGCAGCGGCTCGAAACAAGATGTATGCTTTCTCATGATAATGCCAAAAGGTTGGCGCAGATGGTCATTGACGGAAGAAACGTTGCATAGTAATTTGCTCATGTAATTTTTCAATCGTCCTAACTTCATGGTTTCCGCTGCGATGTTGACAATGCGTGCCTCACTCCACCGACAGATCAATCAAGTGTTAATTTGACCCCGCCTGTGGATCTGGCATCCATCGATCCCAAGGCTCAACGTACATACAGTCCTTGCAAACGGAGACTACAGAATTCAGAGAGGCAGAATGATGGCAGTTGCGCTAAGCCTGAGGGCTTGCAGACATGCGTAGCATCGCAAAACTTGATCTGGCACAGTGATATGATGAACCCTGGAGCTCGCGCAAACATCCAGGCCGAAATCTCAGCTTCTAAAAATCAGCGAGAAATAGAACATGGCCAAAAGAAGGCCTCGTCTTCGACCCATTTCATCTACACGCTGCTTTGCTTACCGCTTCTGTGTTCAGGGTTGAGCTGATGCATCACAGCTTTGTCTGTCTCGTCGCAAAGGGCTCACCTCAAAGACTCCAATAGTGCTTAGCCAGTACCTTTACGATTTCAGCATAGATGTCCAACCTTGAGGAGTGGACCTGAGACTTTGAACAAAACGATACTTCCGCTGTAGCTCTCCACAGCCTCAGCTGATCACGAAGGATCAGGCGCTTATGCAGTGGCGCAAAGCAACGTTTCGATGCAATCAATCGGAAATTACCTTCAACCCTTCTTTTGAGCGCTGAGCGCTGGGGGCTCTCCTAAAGCACTGCTCAGCCCTGTGATCTATGCATGCATCAAGGCAGGTTTAGCACATAATGTATTCACGTTGTTTCTGCCATTCAGGTATGCCTTCCGGAGTCACTGGAGGACACAAGGGTTCTGTGCTCGGAACGGCCAAAGCCATCAGCAAAATGTCACATTAGCCTTTCATTTCTTTGGCCTCCTCAAGGCGCGGAAAAACCGGCCATGGGTTCGATCACTGGTCACATCGATGAATGCATGATCTGCTCGATGCATGGCCATGTCGCCGCCCTATATCGTCTCGTTTCAACTTGTTTCTGGCCACCACCATTTCCCAAGCCGCGGAATCCGTCAGGAACTACTATCTATTAGCATGCATTCCTCCGTCCAGGACCGACGAGGTTCGTTGTGGCAACTTTCCCGCACAGTGGAAGGATGGTATTTCTGATCCATTGCAAGAATTCCCCGCTTGTTCTATCGCCCCCGAGAGCTAATTTGGTCGCGTATTTTTGTGATGCTACTCGACTGACGGGTGGCAGCTTTAGCACGTTGATGTGGGTTGGTCAGCTAGATGGCTATCCCCATGGTCAGCGCGGGTTTTCGTAAGTACTAATTGGGTGTTTTCGTGTGTGCTGATGGTAATCTTATGGCGCAAGGGAAATGATCGTGTCTTTAACTTCGTCACTCCATTCCGTCCCTGCAAAGCTACAAATAGCGCCCTCATCGCTCCAACGGGCTCCCATCGAACGTCGCTCCTTCCTTTCGATATGTCTTCTCAAGAACAGCTATCGTCATCTACGCCATGTACGGTCATATCGACAAGCGTGAGTTTACTGTAACCCAATCTCGGGTGCGCTGATCATCATCTTGTTCGTAGTCGCCCAATCCGTCAAGGCAGGTGCCTTGCAGCTAGCGGCTCTGCTACCATCTACCAGTACGTCCATCTCCTATTGATCGACCCATCGGTCTGATCGACATCAGGTCCTCGCCGACATACATGCCCCCTCCTAAGCCAAACTGCCCTGTTATCAGTGGCGAAGAATTGACAAACTTTAACGCCTTCCTCTTTGGTATTCCTACCCGTTATGGTAACTCCCTGCGCAGCGGAAGGTAGGTTCTTGTCAGCTTTGTCGGATTGGGTCGTATGGCGGTTGTCGTTGTTTGGAGATCTCATTCCGAGTTCCTCCTCAACAGGCCTTTTGGGACACGACTGCTCAGCTGTAGGCCGCAGGCGCCTTGGCAAGCAAATTTACGGGCGTGTTCGTCTCCACGAGTACACCAGGCGGTGGGCAGAAGGCGACCGTCATCAGCTCGCTCCCGGCGCCCACGCACCACAGTATCATCTATGTTCCCCTCGGTTACAAATGTACGTTTGCTCAACTCGCCGGGTTGAGCGGGGTTCGCGGTGGTAGTCTATCATTTTTTTTTTTTCTTTTTGGTTTTGTGCATGCGGCCGTGTCTTTGTGTTTGCGGTTAGGATCTCCTTGGGGTATGGGTACGTTTCGCGGGTTCGGATGGCAGTCGCCAAGCTGCAGGGTACCGCGTTCCGGGAGACCGTCGATCTTTTTTTTTTTTGTTCATTCGGGTTTGCTGAGTGGATCTGCTTGGGGCAATGAATGTTTGAGACTGAGGATCGACATGCCAAGACGGAAGACAGTACATGGTAAACGGATGTTTAGGATGTGGTAGCAAAACGAACAGAGATACAACTGACAAACGAAATCACGACAAGATAAATGTATTCACGCACACCACCCTCCAGCCTCGCGCATAGATATAGGGTTCAGATCCATCATTTAGATCACTCATCCCCTCTGACCACGATCGACAATACCTCTTCCTCCTCCTCTTCCTCCTCCGAATCCATGATTGAATCCAACGTCGTATTTCCGCCTGCCGACGTAGACTCCGGCCCACGTGCACTGTCCCTTGGGCGTCAGACCAAGATGGTAGACAATGAGCAACAAAAGTGAGACATACCGAGCGCGTGCGCCCCGCCGTTTTGGCACAGGCGTCGCTTCTTCCTCATCCTCGTCATCCTGGTCCTGAACAGAGATTGCCTTTGATCTACATCCCAACAAGTCAGCCCCTCCAGCTCCCATAGAGATAAAAAAACAAGGACAACTCACGCCGCCCTCCTTGGAAGCGTCCTCGTCGGCGCGGGCGTCACAACCCCCTCGGGATACTCATCATCGTCATCGCTGTCATCCGAGCCCGATATTCTCCGCCGTCTAGCATACCAGTCATCCACCCCTCAGTACCCGATCAAACTGATACAGCACGACACGCACTTGCTCTGCTTCGCCTTGCCCTTCCTCTTGTCAGCTTTCCTCGCCTCCGGCGTCCCAGACTCGACACTCGTATCTTCTGCCGTGCTACTCACTGCCGCATCCGTCACTGCACTCTGCGATCGCCTATAACCACATTGTCGTCAGCGTCCTTTCAACACCACCACACATGATGCCGCGCAAAACGTACCGTTTTCGCCCCCTCGTCTTCAGTGGCATTTCTATTTCCTCCCCTTCATCCAATGGTATAACGTCATCCAAAAACTTGAACAAGGTTTCGAGCTGTTCGAGCCGTCGGTACTCTTCCTCGCTAAAGTTGGACAGCTTGTCTGCGTATTTCTTGCTGATCGTTGTGTCGAATTTAGTAAGTGCGTTGCGTGCAGAGGTGTCTCGGATTGGTCGGCGCTGCAGCAGGTTACGCATGCGGACGAAAGCAGGAGAGAGACAGAATGTACCGTGAAGACGTTCCGCACCAGCAATTTTAACGTTCGGATCTTGTCATCGTCCACCGTCTCGGGGAGGTGCAATCGTCCCAAAACTTGGCACAACACCTTCTTGTCCTCCTCTACGTCACCGTGGTCATGAGTATCATCGCGACACACCAAACGACAGCGAAAAGCAAGACGCAACGCGACGCACTTTCTATATCATCCTTGAACAACGCCTTGAGAATGTCCTCCGCCAGATCCAGATGTACACTGTCGTCGACCGCCTGACCCGGCACCTCGCTACGCATGTCGTCTCATGAGCGTTCCGCATCCCAAGTCCAAGCGCAGGCAAAAATACACAACTTACATGACTTTTTGCGGATCCGTCCAATCGACAAACATCCCGATAATCTGCGCAGGTGATACCATTTCTTGATCCTCATCCAAATCACGCGTTGCCGCCGCGAGCTGTTCAAATATCGGTACCGAGATCTATGGTCGTGCGCCGTGCATGTTGGAGAGCGTGCGTGAGTGTGGATCAAGGTAGGATACACGAACCCGAATCGTGAACGTCAAAATTCAAAATCCGTACAAATGACTGGCATTCCGTACCTGGCGCATCCGCTGTTGGTTCACACTCGACGAATAACAATATATGGGGAAGAAATACGCCAAGCACTGTCTCAGCTCTTGATTCTCGACCGTGTCGGGTGATAGATATGCCACCACGAGACTCTTCAACACCTAACGTGTGTAGCATATATGCATCGTCAGAAAACACCACCCAGATATCCTAGACAAATGATAACGCATACCCGCTCGTCTGATATCATCCCTGCCAACACGAGCTTTGCAAGTCCGACACACAACAATGCCTGGACCTTTTCCGCATCTTCCTCGTTGAGTACGTGTAATAAAAATTCGACGATGCGTTCGCTCTACCCATTATCAAAGGCATACATTGGATCAGCGTTACTACCCCGACCATGAAGCAGCGCAAAACGTACCCCAATTCCACCCTTACCTAAGAAATCCCCTTCGTGTACCATCAGCATGTCAAACACGATTTGCAATACGCGCGTCTTGAGCACTTCGGGAGCAGATTGTACCTGCGATAGGAAGAGTTGGAAGGAGTTGAGAGCCATCCGCTAGATATAGACGTCCAGTTCAGACCAAGTGTCGGAGGTAACAAAGAAGCAAAGGTGGAAATAGGGCTTACGCGTGCAATGAGACAGCACAACCCGAGACATACGAGCCCTCGTTCACGGAGTGCGAGCTCCTTACGCTTTACGGCTGGTACGATCAGTTCACCTAATATACCTTCCAGCGTCGAGTTCTCCTCAAAAGTCTGAATACATCATTTCTGAGTGAAACTCTCTGAGCGGGGAGGCCAACGTACCCCATTTACGCGTTCCAGCATTCCGATGCAAAGGGACAAACAACGGAGGTCAAGTGTGTCCGCTCGTGCTTGTTCTTCTGGGCCAAGTTCTTTGGGAGGTTTTGGCGCCTTGGAAACCTTGACGACACTCGGATTAGTGTCGTCCTCGTTGCCCTCATCACCCTCGCCTTCATCCTCCCCGTCTTTCTCCCGCTCCCCATGCTCACCCTCCTCCGCGTCGCGCTCGTCTCTCAACTCATGTACCACCTCGACGATGACCCGAATCAAATCCCTCTCACTCGGCGATAACACCCTCAACACGTCCAAACATCGCGCCACCAACCCCTCGGGCAAACTCTCCTGCCCAATCATATCCCGCACGAGTTGAAACATTTTCCGTCGTCCAATCTCGTCCGCATAGTCAAGATTTACTGCGAGCTTGAGCATTTCGGCAATCACGAATTCCGTGTCGAGGAGTAGGTCGTCCAAGTGCTCGTCTACGTCGCGATCGGTATGTTCGTTGGCGTCAAGGGCGCGGAGTGCACGCTCCTGAGAGATGGCACTGAGGTCTTCTTGATATCTATTGTAGACACTTTGGATCCGGAAGGCAAGGTGAGTCACGACGGGGATGGATACCTCCAACTTTGCCTGGTCGTTGGTCGCGATGCAGTGTTCCACGTATACACGCGCTAAAAATGCCTTCTCAGGGGTCAAAGTGTCCCAAAAGACATCTTGTGTACGTTTGCGGGCCGAGTGAGTTTGTGCCACGGTCCTACAATGACGCACACACGCACCTTTGAACTCGAGCTGGTCGAATATGTCGATGCGCGTCGCAAACACGCTCAACAATGCGTCCTCAGCGACCGTATTCTCATTGAGGTCCAATAAACCGAGAAGTGCTAGCAGGTCGTCCATCACGCCACCTCCCTCCTCGGCCTTTGTCGATCCCCTCACAACATCGACCCAAGCACCAAGAAGCGACCCTGCGGCAGCTCGGACAGCGGGCTCACGGTCCCCGAACCCATTTCGAATGATAAGCTCCCTTTGGGCGATGGTGAGAACGCGTGGGTGGAGGATACCCATGGCAGAACCGTCTGAGGTCGTGCAGTTTTTTTCAAGCACGGTAGAATAAAGGAGGCGACGCATGATAGTGTCGGTGTCGCGTGAGCGGTTGAGAATGGCGGGAAGGGTATGTTTTGTGATGGGAATGTTAAGGAGGGCTGCGCGGCGGACTTCGCTGTGGAAGTTGGTTTGGTTAATAGGATGTGAGTTACAAGCGGAGAGGGATGCGTACGCGGCGGGGTCACAGCTAAGGGTATCAAGAAGGATGTCGATGGCTGTATGCTCATCTTCTTCGACGTCGGAGGATTCTTCCGAGCCGCATAGTTTGGAAAGGGCGACGGCTGCTTGTACGCGAATAAACGTTTCTTTATCGTGTATGCGCTCCATGAGAGCTGTTCTAAGCGTGCGATAAACGTCCTCGCTGTGAAAGAGAGTCACTACAGGCTGTAGGTAACATGAAGAGGAACGTACTCTATTTCGCCGAGGTGGGCAACCATCTCGATGAGTATTTGCACACAACGGTATCGCACGATCTTGTCCTTGGCAGCGAATCCTTTGAGAAGGAATTTGAGGAGACGCGCGACGAAACGGGCCTCTGTGGTGTCGTCGTCGTCGTCGTTGTCATCATTGTTCTCGCTTCCTTTCTTTGTTTCTTGGGCTTAAATACAATGTGCAACGCGAGCTACCACAAAAGCCAAAGGTGCGCACCTTTCATGTCCAAATACAAGACATACGCGCCGACAAACTTGACGATTCTATCCGCCTGAGAGACACCCTTCTTCACGACAACAACGCGGCAAAGCAGCTCGATGAATTTATCCTCAAAAAGCCGCTCGCCAGTAAGCCTGATGCTCCTTCCACCATGGATGGACTCTGTGAACGCGGCAGCGTCAGCGTGGACTTTGTGGAGTGCAACGACATTCTTCTGGTGGTTTGCGGCTGTCGTTTGGACCTGGTCAAAAATCTTTGGGAGGGCGTCCGTGACGGAGGTCGTCCGGGCTGGCATTGTTACGGTTGAACGTCGAAGAGACGCGATGATCACGTGGTTCGCATCTACGGCACAGAGCGAAAAAGGAAAATCAGATTTGTAAGCTATGATCATAAGGACGCGTCGTGAGTTTCTCGGGCTCCAAGCACGTGCAGGGGGCCAGGAGGCCAGGAGGAACTCAATCAGTATCAGCGTATTACACGTGGTGCGCAGCAAGGACAGCAAGTAGGGTTGGGCACGGGTCTGACGACGGCTGACACCGTACCCGTACCCGCGGTGATGAGAAATCCGCGGGTCCTTGCACGAATAGCTAGTTTTGCCATCATATCTATACGGTCTCCACAATGTCAACTAGATCAGGGGATCAGCGCGTAGCACAGCCACGAATCCAAGTAAAGAAAGACCTGTGTTGATGATGGAGAGACTGAATCCCACAGTCAGACCCGTGCCCAGACCCGTACACCGCACCTGTAGGGTAGGGCATGGGTGCGCTAGACATCGCGGGTACAGGTACAGTGTGAGGAATGACTCATGCCCGTGGCACCCGCAAGTGTGTGCAAAACGTGGTGGAAATAAATGTGCAACTGTATGTAAGTATTGCACGCTTACACTGCGCCATGACGCCATCCACTACTTGTATCACCCACTATAACGCCATAGACCAACGTTCGTTGCAGCTAGGTTCGTGTGAAAGCAGCTAGGTTCGTGTGAGAGCACCTAGCCTGGGCCCAGCGATGATGCCACGTGCACGTGGGATACGCGCAGTTAAAGATGAGATCACAGTATATATAGCCTCATTGCTATGTCTTGGCCGTTGCCAGCATGCGCACAGATGTACCCATCCAGGACGTCCTCTTCACCGTATTCCAGGTAACGCATTCGACCGCACTCATGATTTCCACGCTCACCCATGCCAGTCCATCACCGAAGTCTTCCTCCTATGTCTCGTTGGCTTCACCCTCTCATTCAATGGCATCGTCGATAAGCCCACCTCAAAGGTACACCTGAACATCTCTCATTAGCATTACGCAATTCAATGTCTTCAGGTCATCAATCGTATCAACATTGCTATCTTCACACCCGCCCTCCTGTTCTCAAAGGTCGCCTTTTTTCTGACACCAGGTATACTTGCTCACCTCTCCTATCACTCTCCTCACACTACCCCCAGCCAAACTCCGCCAACTATGGGTTATCCCCATCTACTTCGTTGTCGTTACCGGTCTATCTGGAGTCGTTGCACATTGCCTCGCCCGGGCATTCCGTCTGAAACGGTCCCAAGCGTATGACTGTTTTTCTCATTCTCATTGATTGCTTTATCTCTTTTCAGAAAATTTGCCACCGCCGCATCCATGTTCATGAACTCAAATTCCCTCCCCGTCGCACTCATGCAATCCCTCGTCATCACCGTTCCCATTCTTAAATGGGGTCCAGACGACACCGTCGACGCCATGTTTGGCCGTTCACTCACGTATCTTGTTGTTTTTAGTACCCTTGGCATGATCGTGAGTCCGTTTCCATTTGACACCATGATCCATCTTGTGCCTCGGGCCTCTCTTCATGATTGGCTAATCGTTGACCAGCTCCGTTGGTCTTATGGAGTTCGCCTTTTCTCGCAGGCGGACGAATTTGATTCGGCCACGCCTGCATCCACTTACCGCGATGCCGACGACACCGATAGACACCCCGCACGCACACATATCACAGCCGATCCGCCTATCGTCCAGCTCGTTGATTACGAGACCGAAAGCGACATCAAACCACATGTTCGAATGGCATGGGATACACGCCCCTTACATTCCCTTCCTTCCCTTACTCATTTTTCTGGGAGTCACCCTCATGGGCACACCCTTCCCGCTGTACCCACATTGCTAGGCGATCGATCGGAGAGCGACGACAACAACGAGATCGAGATAACTGAGGACGACTCTGAAGACACGATCGCGCTCCGATCCGATCACATTCACACAGAGCTCTCCACGGCGGCAGATGATCCCACACACTCACCCTCATCTAAACGCGACGTCCTCCCCACGCCTCGATGGGAGCGTCAAACATGTTCCTCCCTCTTTACGCGGCTCCTCAACACATTCACTTCCCTCTCCCCGCCTCTCGTCGCTTCCCTTCTCGCCATTTTTTGTGTGGTTGTCCCACCAGTTCAGCAGTTACTCAAATCAGATGTGATGATACCCTTCAAGGGGGCATTATCTAATGCAGGCGGTTGTAGTGTCCCGCTCACCTTGATCGTTCTCGGAGGATGGTTTTGGGACGGAGAGACGAATCAAAAGGCAAAAGGCAAACACGCCGCAGAGGGTGGGGTCAGAGGCGGGTCCGAAGGCCGAGGTGACTGCAAGAGTAAGGGCAAAGACGTCGAAGAGTGCCAAAGTCACGGGACCGGAAAAAGTACGGTTCCGACGCCCCTTGATAAGTGGCA
This sequence comes from Boletus rubropictus, assembly GCA_038092695.1. Lineage (NCBI taxonomy): Eukaryota > Fungi > Basidiomycota > Agaricomycetes > Boletales > Boletaceae > Boletus > Boletus rubropictus. Next base: position 10,281 of record JBBPQW010000284.1, read on the forward strand.
AGGCCATCCACACACCTCGGACACCGAAAACGCGTTATCAAGTCTGGGACACGACGAGTCATCGCGCACCTCGTCAACAACTTCACTGTCGGCGATGATCGGGGCGTTTGGAGATGTATTCATGGCACGCATGTATCCCCGTGGCGGCTCAGGACGAGCGAGACTGCGTACAAAGGAGAACGTGGGGACGATCGAAAGTGATGTGGAAAGGGGTCCGTCGGCGACGCATACAGCGAGGGAGAACGAGAACACCGAGAATGAGCTCGAACGATCTTCCTCACTGCCATCACAGATAAGCCCCGTGAACGGACATGCACGACTGTCACCCACTTCTTCGTCCTCACCCACGTCACAGCTACATCCGCAACGGCCGCCTCATTCCCCGGGGAAGAATCCCCCCGGAGAGACCTTGACCATCTTTTCTACCCTCGTCGCGCGGATGATCATCGTCCCACTCATCGTCACCCCCATGATGGTGCTCGTTAGCAGGCTGGGATGGGGAGGGCGAGTCTTCGAAGAGTACGTCGTCCTTTCCTTTGTACCTGTCTCATGTGGACGACGTGCTAAGTTATCTGTCTCAATTATAGCCCAGTGTTCATCGTATCAAGCATGTTGTTGGTCAGTAGTCCACCTGCTTTGACGCTCGCTCAGGTATGCTTCTACCCTCCCTGCTATCTGCGCACACATGCTTACCAAGGACCCGCTTTGTGCAGATCTCCCAACGTGCAAAAACTGTCACCGTGAATGCAGACGTTGCCTCTCCCTTTGAACGTCTCCTATCTCGGACTGTCTTTTGGGCTTATTGTGTACTCACCCCGCCCGTGACCATGGCGAGTGTCCTGATCGGGCTTTACTTGGTTGAAGCTTGATTTCATAGGTTAGTTATATATATATTCCACCCACATTTATAGAGCGAGTGAGTGAGGATAACCAGATAAGCAGCGCATTATTGAGCGCATTATGCATTGTATCATATGTTATTTCTACCGTGTTACTTACTGATATCGACATGATGACGATTTAGCATAGTTTCTCTGCCCAGAATCAGCTGGGTCCATGTGTTCCGTCTCCGGTAACTGAGCCACAACACATCCACTCCGGAAGTGGAATGGACAGCCTGAGCATACGTCTGCCTGGCTCTCGCTAATGTGATCCAATGTGAGTCTCACAACATGAGCGCAGGAGAAGGTACACGCACCGTCACATAGACACCCCCGGTGGAGGGTAGAGACGTATCGTTTGCTCGTTGCGCCTAACAGGAAACCAGCCATCGGCAGATGATACATAACGAAGAAAAAAAAAGCGCACTGTGCCTGGTGCGTTTGGATCTCCAGAGACTTGCCCGCCGCCAGAAGCAGATTCGTTCGGATCACTGCGGTCGGCGGCTCTAGCGCGTGACTCGTCCTGAGATGTCTAATGAGCCCCTGGACGCAAACGTGAGGAATGACGAACGGTCGGTCTTGTAGATGACTGTCCGCTACGAGAAGCAGCTTGCTTTTGACCCCTCATCTTGGCAAGCAAACGATACTACAATGTCTGGTCAGCCCCTGCATACAATTTCGAGAAACGACGAACGTTTGTTATTCCAGTAGCAGTTCGCTACGATTGCTTGTTAAGCACATCGCATTGAATCCTCTATCAAGGAAAAGCACTCTCCGGAGTAACCTGACCTGCGGCCATCCGTGAACGACCCTTGAGTGGAGCATTCGCCCTTGCCGGTGAGGGGAAACGTGAACGACGCTGGGAAGGCCGATCTGACTGTCTAGAAACTTGTTCGAGCCCATGCAATGCTACATCCTTGTGGCCTTTCCTGATCCATGTCGATAATAGCCTTTTGAACATTGGAGTACGCCGAGATGACTGAGCAGCGTCGACAGCATCTTCTTCTTCTGAGTCTCCTAGCTGTGGTACAACATGGGGCACTGCATCATCCTCGCAAGAGTGGAGAGCATACCGGGGACGGTGGCTGCAGCAGTATCAATACGGAAGTAAGAAGTGAATGTAGCGATCACCAACCTCGTCATAGTTGAACTCAAAGGTAGGCATGTTCGACGGCACATCGACCTACACGGTCATGAGAACTCGGTTCGAGGACGAAAAGAACAAACAAATACCTCGAGGAGATCACGATCGTCGTCCTTGTCTCCATCAACCTTGTCTCCGTCAATGATCATCTGCGCCAACCTTTTAGCATCATCATGAGAAAGCATACATCTTGTTTCGAGCCTATGCACTAGCTCCTCCTTCTCAAATGACTTCGAGTTTGAAAAATACGTCTTGAGCTGCCGGATGGTCGTGGGGAACCAACCCCACACGTCCCGCATGTAAGCAGTGTTCGGCTTGGTTAGGGTTTCAAGCAGCATGTTTCAAAGAATCATTTGCGACTCTTCCCGCTTTTGTGTTGACACTATGGAGGGGTCGGCTGTGATGCAGGCATGCCCAACAGCACGAATACCATGTGCTTGGATAGTATCTTCGTTTACGACCCACCAGTCCTCCATGACGTCTTCCCGCTCCAAATGGGTGGCGACGATGGCGAGGGGTACTTTGCTTGCGCACAGAACCTCGTAAAACAGGCAATAAGGTCCCAGCGTCGCAAGAGTTATTCTCCCACCCATGATGCAAAATAGGAGGAGATCGGTGCCACCCTCAGAGTGCAATTTTTGGACGAGCTCGTGAGCCTTTTCGATTCCACCCATGGACGGGCTGTCGCCAATTGCTGGCAGTCTAAGGCCAATGGTGTCAAAGATGCGGACTATTCCCCTTCCGAAAGACGGAACCAATACTCCGTCGATTGTAGCGTGCAACCTTCAAGGCTCACAGAAGTCCTTACGATATCTGTTCTGGCCATCAAGTTGATCACAGAGCTCTTGCCTACGCCAGTTTCTCCAAAAAGGATGACATTTTTGGGTCTGGTGTTAGCAGCCACTGATAGGAAAGATAATTAGTAAAGCAACCTGACGTTCCGTTGACAGACCTACCGGTGCCTGCGCTATCAGGAATGAAATGTGCTTGAAGGGATGGATTGCCGTGAATTGTTACCTCGCGCCTCAAGACCGGCATAGTATTGAATTACTTTTAGGGACTTTGGGATGAGGACATAAGTAACTCGGTTGGCGTACCTCTACTTATACTAGTAGTAGTACTATGCGTGGAGGTATCTGACAGAGTCCTTTCCACCCTTGGTACATTATGGGTCATGTACTAGCGTTGGTGACCGATGGTATACGCAAAGTGAGGAGAGATGCAGGTCCAAAGTTCTGAGGGTTCTGTAGGAATATACTCAGTACACCTATCACCTCCTTTCTTTGAAATGTCAAAAAGACCCTTGAAGCAACTTTCACCACCTCTACTCCAACAGCTCCCCCAGCTCAGCAAGTAACCTCATCTTCTTTCTCATCCAACCAGCTGATCACCCCATTCCCATGTCCCATCCATATCCCTCCCCATTCTTTCATCTGACCCTTGATCCTGCCACCCCCTCAGAAAGAAGAATGCTTGCCATCTCCTATCCCTGTTGACCCACCCTCTGATGAAGAACTGTTTCCCTCTGTGCCCATGTCTCCCTCCCTAGAATGAGTTATGTCTTCAAAGCATAAACACAAGTTGAAAGCTGGCCTACCTGACAACTTTTCTGGTGAGTCAAAGGATGCCACACATTGGATTATGGCCATGAATGGCTATTTTGCAATAAACAAGGACCTTTATGAGCCCAAGGACAGGGTTCTTGTAACCATCAACAAGATTGGTAAAGGTCATTGTGCTGCTTTTGTGGAACATTGGTATATTAAAATTGAGAATGCTGCTATTTCAGATTGGGAAAAGACCTTCAACAAGCTGGTCAAAGATTTTCAGAGGACCTTTTTTCCATTTGATCTTGAGGCAAGCATCCACAGGAAAATGAGAGGATTGTGACAGGAGATGAGTGAAGATGGATTCTACAACTATGTGTTGGAATTTCAGCTGGCCACATTGCAGGTGAGAATTATGGATCAGAATGCCCTGATTGACCAGTTTGCTGGAGGACTTGACCTGAAATAATCAATGATGGTCTTGTCCATGGGTGAAATTCCCCTCATGTTGGAGGGATGGATCACCACTGCTAGCCATTTTCATGGGCAGCAACAGAGGATTAAGGAGTTATGCCAAGGCAGGTTCTCCTTTAGCACTAACAATAGTCAGGGCCATGACCCCAATGCCATGGATGTCAATGCAGTACAACTCACACCAGTACAATGGGCAGAACACATGAGGAAAGGTCTGTGTTTTATCTGCCACAAGATAGGATGTTTGACTCAGAACCACCCCCATTCCAATTTGACTTTGACTTCTACCCCATCTCTGCATCCCCCCAGAAATCCAGAGCAGGCCCAAGTGACATCCATGATGCCAACTACCCCTGCCACCACAAAAGCCCAGCCTTCAGAGCTGGCCAAGTACATCCATCATCTTAAGGCAAACAAGATTGATGGAGATGAGATCCTTCAAGCAAAGCACTAAAGACATGCTACAAAGATGGAGAGCAAAAGCTGCTGATGGCAGTGAGACTATAGAAAGAAGATTTTTGAAATGGAGGAAAGTGTCAATGTCTTTTCCTCTGATATAGCTTGCTCTTGTAATATTGGCAGATAAAGACAAGAAATCCATCCACATTTTGATTTCTCTATCACCAGACAGAGCACAAATCATTGAAACAAATCCCTTGATCAATAGTGGGGCAACCAGCAACTTTGTCCACCCAAACTTTGTCAAGAAACATAACTTGCCTACCATCTGCCTCCCCTGACCCTTTAGAGCCTTACATGTTGATGGTACCCTAAACAAAGGAGGTTTTATTCACTACAAAACCCTCCTTCATCTCATGATCAATGATACTCTTAAGGAACAGGAATTCCTAGTCATTGCTTTTGAAAAGGACAATGTGATTCTTGAAACACCCTGGCTTAAGGCAGTGAACCCCATCATTGACTGGCACTGAGGTCATGTTTCAATTATGCCAGAAGCCTACACCCCCACTCAAGACCATCCCCTCACTGATGACCACTATTACCTGGTCAAGACCCTCTCTATCAACCCCTTCTATGAAATCAAAGTGAAACTACAAAAAGCAAAGAGGATCCCTGGAGTTCCCTTCTTTCTGTGGATGCAAAAACTGCTGCAGAAGGTCACCATTGCCACCAAGATTGCCCAAAAACAAGAAAAAGCTGAAGCAACATTACCAACTTGGGCCAAGAGATTTACCCAAGTATTTGTTGAGCAGACCCACAATGAACTCCCCCCATTCTGCCCTTATGACCATGTCATCACCCTCCATGAGTCATTCACCTTGAAGGTCACCAAGGTCTATCCACTCAATCCTAAAAAATTGAATGCCTGTCAAGCATTCATTGAGGAACATCTTAAGACTGGGTGCATTTGACCCTCCAAGTCCCCTCAGGCATCCCCCTTTTTCTTTGTGCTGAAAAAGGATGGAACAGTATGCTCCTGCCAGGACTATCACTACCTCAACTTGCATATCATCAAGAATGCCTATTCTCTTTCCCTTATCTCAACTCTCATGGACCAACTCAAAGAATCAATTGTCTTTACCAAGTTTGATGTCTGTTGGGAGTACAAAAATGTATGTATCAAGGAAAGCAACCAATGGAAGGCCACCTTCATTACCCCCCAAGAACTGTTCGAACTGAATGTAATGTTCTTTGGGTTATGCAACTCATCCACTACTTTCCAGGCATTCATAAACAACACATTCAGCAATATATTAGCTAAGGGCTGGCTCCTAATATACATGGACAACCTCCTCATCCACTCCTCTGACCTTGCCACCCATCACAAATACACCCTTCACATTTTCCAATGTCTGCTTGACCATCATCTCTGCTTTAAACTCTCAAAATGTGAATTCAATAAGGATGAGGTGGAGTACCTCAGGATGGTGGTTAGTAACATATGTGCCCAAATGGACCCTGCCAAGTTGTGCACCATCAAGGACTGGTCCCCCTCCACTAACATCAAGGATATTTGCTTCTTTCTGGGTTTTTGTAACTTCTATCAGAAGTTTATCCCTAACTTCTCCACTGTCACCCAGCCTCTCCTTGCCCTCACTCAGAAGAACCAGCCATGGGAATGGACCCCCACTCAGGACATGGCATTCTGTCATCTCCAATCCACTTTCATCTTCACCCCTGTCCTTATGTTACCTGACCTCTGTAAACCCTTCTTTGTCATAACTGATGCCTCCCTCACAGCTTCCAGTACTATACTGATGCAGGCTGACAACAATGGTGACCATCACCCATGCATGTATCTGTCTAAAACCTTCTCCCCTGTAGAACAAAATTATGATATCTATGACTGAGAACTGCTTGCAGTTCTGCATGCTCTCCACAAGTGGAAGCATTATCTCCAGGGAACTGGATTGCCAGTAATAATAATCATTGATCATAAGAATTTGGCCTATTTTAGAAATCCTTGCAAACTTTCATGCCACTAGGCTCACTGGCACCTTTTTTTACAGGATTTTGACCTTGTTTTTGCTCCCATCCCCAGTTCCTCCATGGGTCCCATTGATGCCCTCTTCCATTGTAACCATGTTGACACATTCTCTGACAACCAAGTGGTCACTCTTCTTTATGACACTATTTTCATTCAAAATCTTGACCTTGCTCTTGCTGAAAAGATAACTGCCTCTACCACCACCAATTCTCTTGTGCAGTCTGCCCTTTGCATCATAAAGACTTCATAATCTCTCTTTGGTTGCTTCCACCCCAACAATTGGGTCTTCCATGATGGTAACCTATACTTCCAAGGATACCTCTACATTCCCTCCTTTATCTGGCAGGACCTTGTTCAATCCATTTATGACTCCCCTATGGGTGGCCATGGTGGTATCTTTTGCACCATCAAGCTGATTTCACATAACTATTAGTGGCCTGGTCTAGCTGCATTTATCCATTAATTTATTTCCAGGTATGTGGTCTGCTAGGCCAATAAAATAAACACCCACCCCATGGTTCCCCTCCTGTCCCCTCTCCCCTCTACCTGCATCCATCCATTCCAGCAAGTTTCAGTTGATCTCATTACTGATCTCCCCCCTGTCCAGGGTTATGACACTCTCATGGTTGTGGTCAACCATGACCTTATAAAGGGGGTAATCTTGACACCTTGTGCTTCAACCATCAGTGTGGAAGGCATGGCTAAGATTTTTTATGAAAAGGTCTATACTAGGTTTAGTCTTCACAACCACATCATCTCAAACAAAGGCCCACAATTTGCATCTGTGTTTACCAGAGAACTGGCCAAAATTTTACAATATAATATCCACCTATCCTCTGCTTACCACCCCCAGACCAATGGAGAGACCAAGCATATTAACCAGGAGATTGAAACATATTTGAGAATTTTCTGCAATAGAGTACAATTCCAGTGGTGAGAGCTTATTCCCTTCACAGAATTCCATCACAACTTGTCCATATACTCTGTTACCAAGAAAATACCATTCTTCCTCATGATAGGCTATGAGCCCCAGTTATACCCTCCCCTCTGACCCTCCTTCATAGATTTCCTAGATAAATGCCTTTTCACCTCAAAAAGGCATGCAAAGAGGTGCTAGTAGTTTATGAACTAGCCCAGAAGGCAATGAAGTCCCATGTGACTGCCAAGTCCACCCCTTAGAAACAGGGCAATAAGGTATGGCTAAAAGGCAAGAATCTCCAAGTCCTGGACCAATCACATAAACTACTCCCCAAGTGATATGGACCATTTGAAATCAAAGCCATTATTCCACCTATCACCTATTACCTCTGACTTCTACCCTCGTGGAAAATTCACAATGTGTTCCATGCCTCCCTCCTATCTCTATACTATGAAACCCCCAAACACAGACCAAATTTCACATACCCCCCACCTGACATCAATGGAGATGAGGCTGAGTTCAAAGTAGGGGAGATTCTGTGGCACAAGAAGGTACACAGATCCTTCCAGTTTCTGATTTGGTGGAAAGGCTGGCTGATTGTGAAATTGACATGGAAACTCAAGGAGAACCTAGAAAATGCACAGACCATTCTCCAGGAATATAAAGCCCAATTCCCCACCAACTTTCCTCTAGTTTGATCTACTTCTTCACCCACTACCACAATGTCTATCAGTCCCACCTTCTCTTTGTTTTTCTCTTCCCACTGCCCATATCTATCAGACTTCACGCTAGCAGCGAAAGCCCTTAACGATGAGAATTCCAAGACTAAGGGACATACATGTGGGATCAACTACTTATATACCAACTACTTTCTTTAGGGCAGGTTTTAGGGCATAGGGTATGATATCATGATGATGTCATAGTGACATCAGCTTACTAAGCATAGGGCTAAGGGTGATAGTGCCTGGATCGTTTATGTAATCTTGGTGATAGCTGTGGACTGGGTCTGGGCTCATGGAAATGGTTTTAATGGCTGTGTAGTGGCTGTGCTGATAAGATAAGATAAGCAGCAATAGGCGAAAAGTGTAGTGGATTTTTTTGAGGTTCTGACATTATCCCCTTTTCAAGCTCGACACTCCTGGATCGAAGGGATCTCGAAGAGGTGAGTTGGAAGTCGAGTGAGCGATGCTGCAAATGCTTTGAAATGATCGCTCTTGAACATGGGTTTCTTCTCGATGCATAAGTCGCAATCACAGGCCTCAAAGAGGGTGATGCACATAGCATTCGGGTTGTTTTTGTAGAAGTCGGCTAGTACTCCCTTGGCATTCGTGATGTGTGCCTTGGGTTCCCACGTGCGTTCTTCATGGGGATAGCCTTTCCAATGGACAAGGTATTCGAGGCCTCGCTTGCGTTTTCTGACATCTATGATTGACTTGACTTCGTATTTGTTTTTCTGGGGGTTAACAACCAGCAGTGGAGGGTCTTTCTTCTGCGATGGATAGACTCCTTCTTTGTACGGCCACAAGTGAGATTCGTGGAACACCAGGTGTATCCTTTTTCGCCATCCTACTGGCAACTCGAGTTGGTACGCAGCAGGGCCGACCTTTTTAGCCACTTTGAAAGGACCATAGCGTTTGTCCTCCAGTTTCTTAGTGGGTCTATCGGTAAATATGTGTTTTCCGTCTATTAAGACTTGGTCGCCCGCTTTGTACACAATCGGAGTGCGCGTCTTTCAATCATAATATTTTTTCATGTCTTTGGCAGCCTTGCCCAGAGACATTTTAGCCTTTTCAAATGCTTCTTTCATCTTTTCACAAAACTCTTTAGCATCTTCTGACCTCACTTCTCTTTTTCCATCGATCGTGATCAAGGGTTGCTGACCGTAGTTTAGAATAAAAGGTGATGACTTCGTAGCACTTGATGTTTTCTGATTGTAAGCGAACTCGGCTAAGGGGAGCCACTCAACCCAATTGTTCTGTTTATAATTGACATAGGTTCTGAGGTACAACTCAACCTCAGAATTGAATCTCTCCGTCTGACCATCCATTTGGGGATGATACGCCGTAGAGGGGTTTCCTTCTATGTGTAGTAGCGAGTAGAGATCCATCATGAAATTCGAGACGAATTGAGGACCTCGATCGGAAATGACTTTTCTTGGCATTCCATGGAGTTTGAAGACGTTGTCGCGGAATATAACCGCTACTCCTTTGGCTGTTATAGTTGATGATATGGCGAATAAATGGACCATTTTGGAAAATCAGTCGACTACCGTGAGAATAGCATCTTTTCCTTGCAATTCAGGTAGGGGTCCGATGATGTCAATAGAGATTATTTCCCAAGGTGCTATGGGGATTTCATTGGGGTTTAATGGTGTTTTAGAGGGTACTGGACAATTTTTGGTTTTCTGGCAACGATCGCAACCCGTGACATATCGCTCTACATCTGCTTTCAGAGTGGGCCAATAGTATCGTGTCATTATGAGGTCGCATGTGCGTCTTACTTCTGGGTGTCCAGCCAATGGGTGATCATGATTTTCTTTTATTACTTTTTCTCTTAAGGACTTTTCCCAAGGAATGTATAAAAGATCGCGCCAGTGTATTAAACCATCTTTCCTCCTCCAATGTGAACTCGAATTTCCCAAACCTTCTACTGCATATCTCTCAGCTTTGGACTGGTACTGCGAAACTAGAGACTCAATTGTATGTGCAGTCGCAGCTCGAGTGCGCATGATCATAGGGTTTGGTCCTGTGGTATCGAATAAATAATCTGGCAAAAGTATTTGGTTTTTGTTATCATTTTCTACCCCCTTTTCAAAGTCTGGCCTCCTGGACAGAGGGTCGGCAGGGTTGGTTTTGCCTGAACGATGAATAAACTTAAAATCATATTCTTGGATTATTTGTTGCCATCGAGCTTGATGGCGCGATAGATCGACAGGTTTTCTATAGAATTCGAGGTTTTTATGGTCTACAAGGATTTCGAACAGATGAAAGGCGCCCAATAAATATTGTCTCCACTCTTGGAGTGCAAAGATGACCGCGAGCATTTCCAGATCAGCGGCATGGTAATTTCTCTCTGCATCGTTGAGCGAGTGTGAAATGAAGGCGATTGGGTGCCAAATTCCATTTTGCAATTGCGATAGGACGGCGCCTATGCCAATGCCAGATCCATCGGTTTCCACTCAAAATGGGTTGGCATCCGTTGGCATGGCTAAGGCAGGTGCCGAGGTTATGGTATCTTTTAGTTTATTTATCGCCTCAGTGCACTCATCGGTCCACATGAAATCCCTTTTTTCTGACGTGAGCGCGTTCAAGGGCCGCGCAACTTGAGCAAAGTTTTTTATGAAACGTCGATAGAAATTAAGGAAACCTAGGAAGCCTTGCAATTGCTTTCGCGTTTGCGGCAGGGGCCAATCCTTGATGGCAGCTACCTTCTTTGGTTCCATTTTTATGTTCTGGCGTGATACGATCAAACCCAGAAATTCCGTTTCGGTTACTTCGAAGTCGCATTTATCGTGTCTCAAGTATAGATGTTCACGTCTTAGTATATCAAGCACTTCTCGCACCACTTTTCTGTGTTCTTCGATGGTCTCGGTGAATATCATTATGTCGTCTATGTACACAACTACGACCCCGCAGTCAATAAGGTTTTTAAAGAGGCTGTTCATCATAGTTTGAAATGTCACGGGTGAGTTGGTTAGACCGAAGAACATTACTAGGGGCTCGAAAAGGCCTCTGTTCATCCAGAATGCGGCCTTCCATTCATCTCCGTCCACCATTCTTATGTTATTGTAACCCCACCTAACGTTGAATTTGATATAGTACTTGGCTTTTTTCAGTTTATTGACAAGTTCATGTATTAACGGCAGGGGGTATTGATTTCTTATGGTGATGGCATTTAGTTTTCTATAATCCTGGATGGGATGCAATCTGCCGTCTTTCTTCTTGATAAAGAAGAATGCAGATGCGAATGGGCTTTTAGAAGGACAAATTCTTCCTGAACGTAAGTTTTCTTCAAGGAATGCGTCGAGTTCCTTCTGCTCTCCTGGACCTAGTGGGTAGACCTTGCAGTCAACAGTGTGGTCTCCCGGCATAAGCTCAATGGCGTGGTCCCAGGGTCAGCGTGGAGGTAACTCATCGAATGACTCCTTGGCAAAGATGTCGGTGAAGTCATGGATATATTCGGGGGTGGCTTCCTCAAAGGTTTTCTTTTTCTTTTCAACGAACTCCTTAGCTGCGATTTCCATAGCAGTATTTCTAAACAGGAAGTCCGTATTTATCTGGAATAAATGTTCGCCCTCTGAACGGTCTAACTCATCCAATTCTTCCTCGTCTTCATCGTCTTTTATCAAATTTGGCATATGGTCGTCCTTACACCTAAATTCGAGATGGCCTGTGGGCCAGTCAATCGAAGGATTGTGTGTTTGGAGCCAATCGTAGCCTAGAAAGATTTGGTTTGGTCCTAAGTCCGTAACCGCCAATGAGATTTTTTCCATGTGATTTAAGATTTTCATTTCGACGGTTGCAAATTCAGTGATGCTCCCGGCTTTATTCATGGTCCCGTCGGCATTATATACTCGAACTGGGCATGGCAGTTTTGTTGTATTTATCTTCTTTTGCTCAATGAACTTTTTATCAATTGACGAACCTGTACATCCGGAGTCAATAAGAGCCGTATATTCCAGAGTCGCACCATCGTTCATATGGATCATGGCGGGGACCTCAAGAGAATTTCAGGTCTTACGTCGCTCTGATGCTTTCTTAAATTTGGTTTTTCGCTGTAAGTTGCGAAGCACTATGAACGCTTCTTTATCACTCATTTTCCACAGGTAAGTTAAAAACTCAGTATCTATTTCTTGTATATGCTCGTCGTGTACAAACTCTCGTAGCTGTTTAATGGCTAACTTGTTGTCCTTGTAAGACTGTTGCCTAATCCATCGAATGGACCAAGGGTTGACCATATGTAATTCATTAGAGAGTCTGCGTACTCGTTTTATCCCTGTGCTTCCAAAGCCTTGCGAGCCGTGAACAGTGTTGTTGAGCTTGGCCTTTTCAACAATCTCGGGATTAGATATCTTTTCGATTATTAACTGAGCAATTTTATCATTTATAGTGACCACAAAGTCTTTGTCGGAATGGTTCATCAACAAGACCTTGACCTCACCTCGGTAATCGGAGTCTACAACACCAGCGCCTGTAGCAATAGACGCCTTCACTGCTAAGCCTGATCGTGGGGCAATTCTCCCATAATGCCCTACAGGGACAGCAACATGAAGTTTGGTGGAGACAAGTGTCTGCCCGCGAGCTGGGACAACCATTGCTTCTCCCGCGAAGAGGTCATAACCAGCCGCTCCAGCTGATCCTTTCTTCGGGAGTGAAACTGACTTGTCATCACGTGACACTTCCAAAATACCGTTTTCTGATTTTTCCTACTTAGGGGTTTTCCTAGGTTTACCCTGAACCGTCTCTTTCTTAGTATTTTTCAATATAGTTATAGTTTTCTCTTTTTCTGGCTCTTCTTTTGACTTAGTCTCACTTGCGTGTTCGCAATTTAAAACAGAAAATTGATTTGTAGAAACTACAGGTACATGTGCGACACTACAAGAAACTTCATCCTTAGCAACCGAGGGAGGTGAGCCTATTCCTCCTTGGTGCTTTGAAAACCCGGGGCGGTACTGGTTTCAACCAGCTTTATCACATCTGCCAATTCCTCAGCCATTTGGTAAAATATCTTTGCGCCCTTGAACTCGATGAAGCACATTCTTGGTTGGCAGGCACGGGGAGGGTGGTCTGCGCAGGGCCAGGGCTTTCCGCATTTGAAACATTTTCCCTCTGCTCTGGCCTTGCCGATGTCCATCGGTACACCCACTCCTCCAAACATTCCAGGCATGCTAAGAGTCGGCACTGCAGGTGCTTTAGCTGTCTGTCCAGCTGGGCCTGGGTTACCAGCTCTCCCGGCTGGCTGAGGGGGGCTAGTTGAATTGGCGGTGTTTGGCCTGCCGCGCCAGGCATTGTTAGGAGTAAATTTTGAAGTGGTAGGATTGAGGGCCTTACAGGCTCTTTGGGCTTGCAAAGAAGCCTCCACCTTTTTCAGCTCTCATTCCTACTTCGAGAGGTTGGTGGAAAAAGCTAGATCGGAGCAGGCTTGCTCCGCGAACGTGAGGATATTGTCCCTTATTCCTTGTTGGCATACTCAGATTAACGTTTCGTCAAACTCGGGACTATGTTCGAGGCTGGCCTCGTTCATCAGTTGATACATCTGGACAAAGAAGTCCTTGATGGTCGTCCCACCTTGTTTCAATGTCATCAGTTTCTCGTACGCCTCTTTCCTCGCATTCACCGGTCTGAACTGCATATCCATCGCTTCTACAAACACTTCCCATGTGTCGTTTCCGAACAAATTTTCGCTATAGTAGTTGGCAAAGCATTGTGCCGTATTCTTGCCGTCGCCACCCATGAACCCTAAGGTGATGATGATTTTCTGGCGGTCATTTGGAGTGGTGTCGAAGCCGCGAAAGTAATTCCTCATCTTCGTCAACCAAGTCTTGTACTTGGTTTTGTCTTCTTCGAAGATGAAGGGCTTTGGGGCAAACGACTTGCCAATCTTTGGTCCCAACTGCATGGGACTGGGCGCTCTGTGCACTGCAGCAGGCTGCCTTGGCTCGTCGTCGTCTGAGGGCTCGAGTTCATTATCCCATTCTTGGTGAGCGGGGGCAGGTTTTGCTGGTCTTTTTCCCAAGCTCCTAGCGGATGGCTGGGGAGTTCTTTTGGAAGCGGAATGGATTGCCCTATATTGGGCGTAGGAGGGGGGCAGCAGGGGGTTCGGATGCTCTGCTGAATTTTTCAAGTATTCTTCCTGCCAGTTCTCGTAGCGTTGCTGGAACGGCAGGGTTTCATCTTGGTAGGGATAAGACATCTTTTTCAATGGTAGCTCTAACTCACTGAGCTGGGGCGAGGAGTATGGAGTGGTCGTGGCAGAGACTGCAGGTGGAATGACTCTTTGTATTGCACTCTCCGAGTACTCAAGGTCCTCTGATCGACTTCCTTGAGCTCTAGATCAAGGGTGTGTAGATGGGGGAGGGTATGGCGCTTGGCTCATACAAGTCTGCAAGTAAAAACTCTAGCTTCTTCGTCAGGACGAACTCCTGGTCTTCTTCTCTCCGCTTGAGGGTAGAGGTGTCCACGGATTGGTGCTTTTTATAGACGAAAAGCCCACAAAACTGGGGTAGACGGTCTAGCCGGTGTAGAACTAACTTTTAATGCGAGTTATCATGGCAAGTCTGCCCAAGGGCTCACAATGGGTGGACTATGTATGTTGTCTATCCACAAACGCCTCGGCAGCCCCAGCATGGGTAGGGGGTTGGTGATACCAGTGTCCGCTCTGTATAACCCTGAGCAAGGGTATAACTACTCGATAACGGAAGTAATCCGCTGCCCGTCAAGTGGTGCAGGTGCTAGCTGCTGTATGCGCAGGCCGACGCAGGTGGGTCACGCGAAGTGCAGTGCCACCCGGATAGTGGGGATAGGGAGAAGTACAAACGCAAGTTATGCCACCAGGCTACCTTTCAACAGACTATCTCCGTATGGTGCAATGCAGAGTATAGGCGAGGGTTGATAAAGACAGCGCTCTTCCAAGGGTACACTGACACAGTGCAGGGCTTGATGACTTGCGGGGGGATAAATTCTCGACCGCCTGACTTACAATTGTAAAAGAGCAAAAAATGAAGGACAGTCTTGGAATTATATCAGACTTCATGCTAGCAGCGAAAGCCCTTAACGATGAGAATTCCAAGACTAAGGGACATACATGTGGGATCGACTACTTATATACCAACTACTTTCTTTAGGGCAGGTTTTAGGGCATAGGGTATGATATCATGATGATGTCATAGTGACATCAGCTTACTAAGCATAGGGCTAAGGGCGATAGTGCCCGGATCATTTATGTAATCTCAGTGATAGTGTCAGGCGAGCTTACACAAACTGTGAAGCCCCAAGGAACTGAATTCCAAACATGAGAAAAGTACAATCTACTCGACTGACTACTTATATACTTCATGGTTATGCGCACAGACCACTTTAGGGGAGGCATGGAATGCTATGGAATGTTCTATGGTAAAGGGCGAGATAAGATAGTGGCTGTGCGATAAGATAAGATAAGATCTGGGAAAGTGAAAGAAATGTAATAAGATTTTAACGGTTCTGACAGATAGCTGTGGACTGGGTCTGGGCTCGTGGGAATGGTTTTAATGGCTGTGTAGTGGCTGCGCTGATAAGATAAGATAAGCAGCAATAGGCGAAAAGTGTAGTGGATTTTTTTGAGGTTCTGACAATATCACCCTGCTTCCTGTACTTTGCTACCTTACCATGTCTGCTCCATGTGCCTTCCAACTGGGCATCATAACATGTTGTATGCTTCAGTTCTCTTGAACATTTGTTTGAATTTTTCAATAGAATATGATCCCATGTTTACAAGCAATGCCATCTTACAGTGACTTCAAAAACTGTTGCAATAACTAACCCTAATGCAGTATATGAAGTGCACTGCAAACACTTGTAGGAATTACATTTAGCCTTGGTGAGATGAAACATAGTACATACTCCTGGCTACAAATTGACCCTTGGTTCATGTTATTTGATACAGGGCCTGTGGAGATATGCTCATTTAAAAACAGCAATACCATTGCAACAGTTTTTTCACTTTTGTCAGAAAGGTGGAATCCTAGCAAAATCAAATGATATTTGGCATTTTTTGGTCATACAAACAAAGATACACATATAAATAGTATGTCTGAGTTTGAAACAGTTCACACACTTCTTTATTCTCAACCACCATCATTATGAGATCTTTGTCTACTACTCAGAAGAATACCATCCTCTCTATGCTTGATGCAGGTCACTCTGCTCACCACATTTCCTCTACCACTGGTGTCCATGTCTCCTCCATATCCAGGCTCTGCT
>JBBPQW010000285.1:0-26631 GCA_038092695.1 Boletus rubropictus
TTCTAATTCCGAACCCCAACCCAACACCTTTCACCGATTTTTTTTTTTTTTTTTTTTTTTTTTTTTTTTTCGATTTTTTTTTTTTTTCCGTCAAGTCGCTCCCGAAGTCCGATCCCGACTGACCAACGCTTTTGCTTCCTCTCCCTGTCTTTTTCTCAGTCTTCCATTGTCTCTTCTTGCTTTCTATCTACCGCCTCACTCGTCCGCGAAATGGTTTCCCCACTCTGGAATGCCGCTTCTGAGGGGAACATCGATACCCTCCTAGGCCTGCTCCACAACGCATCTCCTGCCGATATCGAGATCAGAGGTATGTCTCATGTCATCCGTTATGCGTATTTTTTTTATGTCTCTTTCCCTAGTTCCTATAGACCACAACGGTACCACCCCTCTCCAGGAAGCGGTCAAGAATGGCCATCTTGATGTTGTCAAGGCACTCCTTGACAAAGGTTCGCACTCGGTCCCCGGTCGTCTCGCGTGTGATTAATCGATCTCGTCGTCCTTTCCATCAGGTGCCGATCCCTCCTTTGCAATGACTCATGGCTCTCCAGACACGTACACGACAAACCCTGAGATTATCGGGCTACTTAAATGCGCCGCAGCAAAAGCCTTTCCCCCTCGCGACCATCCCTATCCGCAGGACCCCCACGTTGATCCATCAAAGAGATTTTATCCCGTCCCTATCCCTCCCTACGGCTATTACCCATCCCTCGCTCCCGTTCCCTCTCTCCCCGATGGCTCACCTGCATATTATCAGCCCCCTCCGATGTCACTCGGTGAGAACGGTGCATACGGAAACCTTCCTCCCCCGGAAGTAGCCAGGTTCATTCCTTGCAGGTATTATCCTGCTTGCCGCTATGGTTCCTCGTGCATCTTTGCTCACCCCCAGGGTCCTTACTATCCTGCTCCTCCTTCTGCCCCTGCTCAATATTCAGCCCCCTACGACCCCATGACTCAGCAGCAATACACTCAAAATTATTATCCACCACCCCCTCCCTTTCACCCTCCTGCACCTGTCCCACCCCATATGAACCCTGTATCCCCGCCACCCCCGCCAGTTCATACTCCTCCCCATCCATCCATGACTCAACCGCGTTCCGCCTCGGATGTACTTTCCCCTGTCCAAACACCAGTCCAGGCCCCTTATGGGCCAATCACTCCTACATCGCCATCTTACCCTCAACCTGCGCACGCTCCCCTTCCTCTTTCCATTCCCACCCTTCCTCCACCTCATCAGCCCGTGACTGCGCCTGGCCCCCAGTCTCCACAGTCGATGTACCCAAATGGACCCGTATCCGCTCCCCCCTTTGTGGTGCGTCAGGACCCCTCGTCATATCCTCCAGGTCCACAGGCGCACTCACCGTACCTTGAGGTCAATGGCGGGCCCAGGTCCCCGGTCCATCCTCAAGGAGAAAACTTTGGTTCCCCTCCCGCCTTCCGGCAAGGAATGAACCATAACCGCAGAGGCAGTGTGCGAAGAGGCTCTTTTGGTGGAAATCGAAAACCTGCGTGCCTGTTCTACCCCTCTGGTAGGTGTAGAAACGGTGACGAATGCCGTTTCCCTCATGTTATCCCTGATACACCTGCCCAACCTCAGTTGGGTACTCGGGGTTCTCGCGCGAGAGACGGTACAAATGATATTAGTACAATTCAAGAAAATTTTGCTACCATGAATGTGCGAGATGTAAGTGCCATTTTGTCCTTCATCTTACATTCCTCACGTTACGAATTTATCTAATTCTCTCTAGGATGTACAACCACGCCGTGGTACAAATGGCACTACTAATTCCAGTCGCTCGCAGTCTACAGACCCGGGTAGTCATTCGAGGGGCTTAAAATCCAATGGACCGCGGGTAGAGAAGAAACCGTTTGTTAAGCAACAGCGAGTCCCGAACGCTGATGAGTTTCCCGTTCTCGGTGGATCCTCAACTACATCTTCGAGGAGTTCCGTGAGTGGTGCTCCTGTGACCAATGGACTGGCAGGTCCTACTGCCGCCCAAGTGTTACAAGCACCGCCTCCTCGCAAAGACATCGCCAGGGAATCTGATACCCGCAGTGTCTCACCAGTCGAACGTCAAGTAAAAAGCCAAACCGTAGGTATTGCTGTGATGTTGGGAACGTACCATTGATAGTGTCATCAGGATAACAAATCAACCGAAGGAAATGCCGCTCAACCCACTGGTGCGACGAGCAACATCGCGACCAAATTACCTATCTCTTTCGCTGCCGCAGCGACCGGAACCCCCGAATCTGCCAAGGAGGTGTCTGTTTCTGCGTGAAGGGAGTGTTTATATTGTCCATATATATCGCTTCATCTTTGGTTTGGACTTGACTTCCCTTGGTTAGGTGGTGTTGATCGTAGGTTTATCTATGGCTGTTAACTTTGATCTTCTGCACATAAGCACGATTATTTCTTATGCATTGTTCTTTCGCATCTGTTCCTTGGTGACTGTTTCTAGAGGTTTCTATCTGCCACCTACCCTTGTCTGTCTCGTTCCGACTGGTACACATACTATTTACATTTACTATCGACTATTACTGTGACACGCTCGCCCACCATCGCACTGTTTTCTTGCATAGCATACCACTATCGATGCTTTTTCTCGTGAGAGCAAAATTCGTGCTCATGTCCAGTGTTCCAAGTGTCTGATGTCCACCCCGTTAGTACTGATCACTCGCCCTATTTCGTAAACAGGGACTCCAGGATCATGCATGCGCAATGCATTTGACACCCTTGCGCAATCGTCCGAGCCAACGATAACGACGAGACCGATACCCATGTTAAAGGTGCGTGCCATTTCTAATGGCGCGACTCCCCCTTCCTTCATCAGGTACCGAAACACTTCAGGTAGTTGCCAGGTGGATGCATCCACGTAACAACCCAGCCCTTTCGGGAGAACTCGGGGAATGTTCTCGATAAAACCACCGCCTGTTATGTGAGACATGGCTTTGATGAGACCCTTCTGGGCAGTCGGGAGAACTTGTCTGATGTAGATACGGGTCGGTTCAAGGAGGTTTTGGCCAAGCGTTCGAGTTGCATCCCAGGGACAGGGAGAAGAATAGGCTAGACCTGAAAGGGAGATTATCTTGCGGACGAGAGAGAATCCATTGGAATGTAATCCAGAGGAGGCAATGCCGAGCAGAACGTCTCCTTCGACGACGTCACGGGGGAGAACCAATTCCCTCTCAACAACACCGACGGCGAAACCCGCGAGATCATAGTCCCCTGAATGGGAGGTAGGTCGAATCATTGCAGACTATTGCGGCACACAAGTAATTCTTACCTTCCAAGTACATACCCGGCATTTCAGCGGTCTCGCCCCCGATGAGGGTGCATCCAGCTAGCTGACATCCGTCTGCGATACCCTTGACTACACTGGTTGCAACAGCGACATTTAGCTTGCCGCAGCCGTAATAGTCCAGGAAATAGAGTGGTTCTGCTCCTTGCACCAGTAGATCATTGACAGACATAGCCACCAGATCGACACCTATCATGTCCAGTTAGAAGACGGTCTGACAAATTACAGTGCAGGACTCACCTATGAGATCATGGATGCCCATTTCGATGGCGATGCGGACCTTGGTACCAACCCCATCTGTCCCACTGATCAATAATGGGTCCTTATACCCAACAGCTTTCAGGTCAAAGACGCCTCCAAAGCCTCCTATTTCTGCATCCGAGCCGGCGCGCTTGGTCGCGCGCACGTAAGGCTTGATGGCTTCAACAAGTGAGTTCCCGGTGTCTACTGATACACCAGCCTGCTCGTACGTGAGGCCTTTGATAATGGTGTTGGCACGCGTCAATGCCCTAGAATCCAAATGAGTATCTATTGATCGGAAGAGCAAAGCATCGCTAACCTATGGGCAATATCACGGCGATACACTTTTCCCTCAAATGAGATCTTATCAATCGCGGTGTACACAGAAGAAAGTGCATCTTCCAATGATGGTGCGGCAGCCGACACAGCCAAGACGCGACCACCTGCCGTAACGAGTTCATCTCCGCCCAACGAGGTGCCGCAGTGGAAAATAACCACTTCTGCCAAAACCAGTAAGTGAAACGGAGTTCTCATACGATGATGCTTACCCGATGGCACGTCTCCGATTTCAATGCGCTTGCCTTTCGAGTATTTGCCAGGGTAACCACTCGATACCAACACGACAGAAACTGCGAAACCCAGTCGACTGCTTATTTGTACCGAGTCGAGCCGGTGCTCTACACAGGCCTGTCTGGCCCGATAGCTAATCAGTATTGTCACGATTTGTTGAATCGAAACAACGTACGAGGAGTATTGCGACGAGGTCGACATCATCGTTCATTAGAAGCATGAGAGCCTCCGTCTCCGGATCACCGAACCGGACGTTGTATTCAAGTACTTTCGGTCCGCCTGTAGTGAGCATAAGCCCGACAAAGAGCAGGCCAACGAAGGGGAAACCTTGGTTATGGACGGTGAGTGCTATGTTCCATGAGGACACGGTTGACAAGCTTACCCTCTCTCCTCATGCCATCGATAGTAGGACGAAGGGTCTCTTGCATGATGCGATCCATGATTGCGGGAGTTGCTACCGGGGCTGGAGCATATACACCCATGCCACCGGTATTTAAACCTGTATCGCCCTCGCCAATTCGTTTGTGGTCTTGAGCAGGAGGAAGGGGGACAACAGTGTAACCATCAGAGAATGCGAGGACGGATATCTCAGGGCCCTCAAGTAGTTGCTCGACTACGACTTCATTTCCTGGCGAGTTGAAAGTGGTAAAGGGATGATTATTATAATGAGGTCAAAGGTGCGTAAGTGGTGCAACGGACCTGCAGCACCAAACACGTTGGCCACTAAGATTTGGCACAGACCTTCTATCGCTTCATCGGTAGATTCCGGGATGAGCACCCCTTTACCAGCGGCGAGGCCACTGGCTTTGAGCACAACTCGATAGCCACAGGTGCGGACATGTTCGATTGCTTCGTCGACCTGTCCGGACGAGAACGTACGGAAGGTGGCTGTTGGAATTTTGTGACGAAGCATAAATGCCTTGGAAAAGGCCTTGCTTCCTTCCATCCTTGCGGCCAGCTCAGTGGGGCCAAAGGTAGGAATGCCGACTTGCGTGTTCGAGTGAGTAACATGGCCCGGCGTTCGACGTTTATCGACCGACCTTTACGGAAGCACGTCTGAATGCCTCGCACCAAGGGTTCCTCTGGTCCGGGAAGGACAAGATTGATCTGGCGCGGACATTAACAAAGGGTGAATCGATGCTTGTGTGGTACTGACCTCATTCTGAACGGCGAACTGGACGAGTTGCTGATACTGGGGCGCCACGAGGGGCAAGTTTAGGTTTTCTGTCTTTGGGGTGATGGCGGTTCCACCATTTCCGGGACATACATAGATCCGATGTACGAGCGGGGACTGAGAGAGCTTCCAGACCAAAGCGTGTTCTCTACCTCCGCTACCGAGGACGAGGATTCTGGTACTCATTTACGAGCGGGAAAGGTCAGCGACCAGTGTGGTGAGACGATTGGAAAATGGAATGTCTACGATTGGGAAACAGATAAGATAAGACATCTCCTTGAACATCTTTCAAAACTGGAAGCGAGACAAGACGTACGGAAGCTGTGACTTGAGTTAGATTCACGGATCAGCGAAAGCTCGGAGAGGTGACCATACCACTCCTGCCCTCGCAACGACCACTCGTGTGCGGGTGGCCGGTTGACGAACGTTGTCAGAAATGTCTGGATACAGGAACACGCCGTTTCAGACTGCGCTCGAGCCATTCGAAGAGGCGAGTAGGCGACGCTGACCTATGCAGCGCGCTTATCCCAGCCTGGGACACGCACATCTCACCTCAACCAGCACCGCCTGCCGGATGTGCTCGACAAAGCAATGGAAGAACAAGGTCCAGTCTCACGCAAGCTGTCTCGCAAAGACTCAAAAAACAGCTCTGCGAGATCGCTGTGGCATAGGAAATCCACAAGGAAGCCTGCTGAGTCGCCCAGCGCCACTGCCACTCAAGTAAAGCACCTCTCCTCCTTGGCCAGCACCCATTCCCTCCCCGCAATGGATCCGAGCGACGACAACGACAGCGCCCACAACTCCCAGGAAAACGCCACCTCCTCCTTGTTCTCTCGCTCCATCATCCCAGATCCTTTGGGCGAGCTCCCTGCCTGGTTCAAGAAGGAGAGCGACATGGCTGCTGCCAACGTTTCAACCTTCAGGATCAAGTATCCTCTTCACAATCCAAACGGCCCTCGTTGGTACAGGAATAACCACCTACTCCCTCCTCCCTCCCTCAATCGTCCACCCTCAGTTTTCTCTCCTTCCTTCCCCCCCATAGCAGCGTCTGTACACAGTATACAGGACCGTTCGGAGGATTCAACGTGGCTTCCTGGTCCCAGCCGCTCCCCCTCAGGTACCCCTTTGCCAACACCCAGTTCATCTCAAGTTCGCATCCCCGATCCCACCGTTAAACCACGCAGCCGCAAGACTTCCCAGGACAACGTTGACTTGATGGATGTTAGTGATCCTTGGGGCACGCACTGGCATCACCAGTCACCGTATGATGCGGGCAGCAGCGCTAGTCCTGTATCTGCTGATTCTCCTGAAGTGGGTCCATCACCCTCGCCTCCTCTCCTTGTCCTGGAGCTGACTGACAACACAGGGTATAAAACGCACCCGTTCCCGCCTATCGAGTATGAACACGGGTCAGACTCGTCGGAAGATTGTCACTCCTTCACCCCTCTCCCAGTCAACGTCTGCACTCCACATACAAGCACCAGAGCCAACTCATCTTACGCGTAGGCTAAGCAAGCGTCGTAAGCCCGTATTGGCTGGACTCTTTGGCCCACATGAGAAAGCCACGTCAGAGGGACCAGAGACGTCTTTTGCCGAAGATCCCTCGCCCACTTCGCCAAAACGCTCGTCGATTGTCCCGAATGGTGCTCTTCACATCAGTTTCGGTGGTTCGAGACGTCATTCCGCCCTTTCCCCGATGTCTATCTCTGTAAATGGTTCCACGGCAGCGTTGTCGAGCCATTCATCATCAAAGCTGGACAAACGACAGAGCGTACTTGGGCGATTGGTGAGGAAGTTTAGTATCTTGCGAAGGTCTAGTCAAGATCACGGAACTACCACGAACGAACGGCCCGAAAGCACCTCAGGTGGAGCTGCACTTTCGGCTGTGGACGAGCAGTCACCACGTCGCTCACTCACCTCGCAGAGACAACTGTCTCCGGAGAAGCCAGTGACGGAAAAGAAGGCTAGACGTATTCCTCCTCCACGGATAGACTTGGATACGGAGTCACAAGGCGGTAAGGACCCATCTACAGAAGTTGAGCGGGAGAACAGTGACCATACCTCATCCATTTCCTATGATGTACCATTCTCACCGCTGGGAAAATTGACGATTGCAAACCCGGACGTCCCAAGTTCTAGAGATGCCACTCCTTCCGGGATGAACGATGCGTTGCCGCCAGAAGTTCCGAGAGGACCCTCAGCCAATATCGAGCATCTGACACAGGCTGTACCAGCTGCACATCGCCTTCATCCAGCCGATCGGGAGCAAGCTGCCAAACCCTCATCAGTGCCTTCTTCAGGTGGGAGGTCGTCGCCCATCCCAGGTCTCCTCAGCCCCATTTCTGTCGTTGTCCCTGCTGTCACCTTTTCTGAAGTGTCGCAATTCAAGGCTGCGACACGTTCCCCTATTCCACCTGCACCGGTTCCTCCGTCGTCGCCATTGCCTGGACTTCATCTATCTACCAGTACCCCAGTTCAAGCGCTTATACCAGCACATACCATTGAGGATGTTTCATCAAAGCCATCTTCGTCAAAAGTCAAGGAGACCCCACATCCTATACCTCACTTAGTCTTTCCCGTCGCTGACGATTCTCCGTTATCCAAGGCGTCAATCATTGCCAATCCTCCAACGCCTTACAACACCGATGAGCAACACTCCGATCTACCCATTATCGAGAGAGCTTCAACGGACCGTTCTGGTGACAATAGACAATCACAAGATGTCTTGTTCTCCAGGCAAGTTTCTCCTGCTAAGGAAGCGGGTGACCACCAGATAGACGGCGAAGTTCGGTTTACCAAGTCTAATTCGACGACAAATAGGCAAACAGAGACTTATAAGCTTGTGAGGAGCCTTTCGGACAAGGTGTCATCGTCATCGGAGGCAGCATTTCAGGCTGAGGGTGACCAATGGTTGGTCGTCAACTCGGTTGAAATTCCCCGTCGTCGAAAGACGAAGGAGAAAGCGGAAAGAACAGACAGGGTCGAGAAACCTTCTAGAACACCCCGCGAGAGGGAACGCGAGAGAGACCGTGAGAAGGAGCGAGGGAGAGATCGCGAGAGGGACAGAGAAAGAGAGCGAGACAGGGAAAGAGAACGGGACAGGGAAAGAGAGCGGGCTAGGGAAAGAGAGCGGGTGAGGGAAAGAGAACGAGATAGGGAACAAGAACGAGACAGGGAACGGGAGCGGGCCAGGGAGCGGGCCAGGGACAGGGACGAAGAGCGTGAACGCAGGAGAGGGCAGGAGAAAGGTACTCAACAAGGAGATGAAGACCAGCGTCGAACCACTAGCCATGCAAGGGTAAAGTCACCACCGACCGACAGAATGGACTCTGGTTCTTTATCAGGACGGCCTGGAAGGGCTCGTAGTCTCGATACCCCACAACGTCCAACTCTAGTCCAACCTCTGATATTTACTCTGCAAGACGAGCCTCCACATCCCCGTAAGAGCGATGATCGGCCTCATGATTCTATCCATCATAGTCACTCCAAGACTGCGCGACATGGGCCGAGTCCGATCGTGACAGTTGCACGTGTTGGTCCCCTACCATCTATATCCGCTCGGCCAACATCCGAGTTAACCTCGGCAGCTGATATGAATGCCCTCAAAGCTCGTGAAGCTTGGGAGATGGATCGGCTATGGAAGGGTAGGAGTATGGTCCAAGGTCAGCCGGAGACCACCGTGATCGCCTCACCCTCCAGCACGGAATCCAGAGTTGTCAACAACGAAGCAGCCAGAGATATCTTTTCACTACAAAGTTTCGCCCACGGATCCAGTCACACGTCATACGTTGTGCAACCGTTACAGGCGCACCCTATACCAGCCAGCGTGTTTTATGCTAACATGCCATCTGCTCCTCCGCCAATCATATATGCTGCTACCTCTCCATATGGACAACCGCATCCTTCATCTGCGGGAGACTACTCCACGTATCGATCACTACCAAACTCTTTCCCGTTTCCTTCCAGGGACCCTTCGATGGACCCAATCCGCCCCAACCCTCTACCTGTTCCTCCGCGGGAGTCGAGCTATCAACCTGCCCAGTTACCGGTCCTAACAGATAGAAGCAGTGGATCTGCTGCAGAGTACTGGGGAAAGCACGCTAACATGCCGTCACACTCATGATATACCCACTTCAATTTCGTTGTTTGCATGAGGAAGCATTGCACCATTTAGTTTCACGCTCACTTAGATTTACTTACACTCACGCATTCCCGATTATCACAATCTTTCAGTTATGTTTTCATCGCTGGTGTTCTTTCCTTGGGTGTTACTTGCATCATCATCGTTGCTTTTCCTCTCTTCCCTTATTGCCTGGGACCCGAATTTCTACCATGTAAAAGCCTTCTAAATTTTAGCGAAGGCGAGAGCATAATTAAATCAACACCCACGTTGGTAGTTCAGCAACGTTCCGTTCACAAGGGTGCGGTATCATATAAGGCGACGGTCGACACTGTTCCGCTGTTATCGACAAAAAATAGACCAATCAGACTAGTACAAGTACAAAACTTCCACATGAATGATAATACAAAATATGCGAATTGTGCCATGGTTAGCCATACTGTGATAAATGGGCCGTAGAAGCAGGTATCGGTAGCAGGATGCTCTCTGCAAGAACTATTGTCACGATGAGTGCACACGATAGTCCAGAGGAAACTCCGGGACAGGATAGTCGTCCCACTGACGTTCGCCACTATCAAGGAAGCGACGCAGCCGGGCGACCTGTGAGGAGAGATACATAAGTATGATCTGCATCTTGATGTCGAGCTTCAGTTTTAGTATTTCTTCACATGTCCGCAGTGCTTGGGCTCGCGTCGCCACAAACATGTTGCCCGCGAAGCCAAGCTCTTTGAGACTATCGATCATCTCTCCAAACTCTGAGCACCAGGCAAGAACACCGAGCTGTCATGCAAGTTAGTCTGGGGCGAAACGTGTCGTGGAGCACAGACCTGGCCATATTGCTTGAACCGTCCATATAAGACATTGGGAGCTGCTTTGAGAGCAAAGTCAAACGCCTCGTTCTGTTTGATCACGTCTTCGTCTGGTATGTAAGGACGAACAACTGGTTGGGGCTGAGAGAAAGTCAGTTCAAGTCCATCCAAGGAACGCGACCTATACCTCGGGTCGTGGAGGAGGTTCCTGGAACCACTGATGCCCAGAGTAATCCACCTCGCCGCCGACATCGACAACGTCAACATTCTTCCCTGTATAGTCCATTGCAGGTCGTGAAAAGGAGTCAAGTATGCCGGACTGGACGAAGAAAGCCTCGAGGAGTAGCGCAAGGTCCTTGGGAAGTGGCGACTGCTTTGATAATGGGGAGTCAGATCGTTTGGAAGGTCTGAAAATTGTTCGATTGTCCGGATTTGCGCTGGATGGACCAGCTGAATGTGAGGATGAAGGCAGACGCAGGACTGAAACGTACCGAGTGACGGGAGACGGGGGTGCTTTAACAAGATGGAACTTTGCACCGTTAGATGGATTACGAGCGGAGAGATCCTGCAGGTACTCAGTAATGAGCAGAGCACCGAGCGGGAAAACGACCTTATATATGGGGTTGAGGGATGTCCTAGACGCTTTGAGCGAAGGGTGCTGAGTTCGAGGACTAGATGTGCGAGTCTTCTTGAGTCTTGCGATAGAATGCCGGTGGCGCTCAATGGAGATCTGACTAATACTTGATAACCGGCAGCGAAACTGTGGAGAAGGTGATGGGAGTGCTGAGGCGAATGCAGTTGTAGGAGTGGTACTGGAGGTAGGGGAATAAAGCGTGCTGTCAAGTGGCGTAGGCGATGTTACGAATGACCCTGTGTCTGATTCTGGGCTTTCTGGGTAGACGTTTGTCAGTAGGGGCTGCAGTATCGGTCTGAAAGGCGAGGTCGTTGACTGTCGAGACTGCGGAGGTGGGACAGGGATGAGCGGAGGTGGGATGGGTAGCGGATAAGGCGAATCGGGGGCAAAGAGTACGGATGGATAGAATGAGGTAATCTCAGGGATTTTGAGGTGATCTGAATCACTGAGAGCCGAAATGCGCGATGGGGGAAAGGTTGTCGGTGTCTCTGCCGAATCAAGGTAGGTCACGTTCCGACTGAGCCAAGAGGGAGATGGGGGTAGGAATGACGATCTTGCGGAAGAGTTTACCAAAGAACTCCTCACGAACGGAGATGGAGATGCAGTGAATTCTGACGGATTTACAAGTTGGTAGTAAGCTGCAAGAGACACGTTACGGCAAAGTCCGGCTGGTGCTGAGTGCTTCCTCCTGAGTGGCGGTGGTATGGGGATGGGAGTAGGGGAGGACTCTTCGGGCAAAGAGGATATAGAAGCAGGAGGTGAGGAATCACCCTCGATGTCAGCTGCGGTGGAAGATAGCGAAGGACGAGCGGGATTGAGAGGAAGCTCTGGCACGGGGGATATGGGAGGGATGAAAGGATTGGCTGAATCGCTGGAAGGAGAGTTGGGATCAATGTCGGGCGTGCGATGCCAGTGCTTCTTACTCCTGATGGTGTCGATGGACGAGGCGTCGAGAGTATGAGGTACGAACGAATCGCGGAGGACTTGTGAAAGAGACTTGAAACGCTTCAGAGACCTGGCAAGTCTATGTCTTCGATTCACGGGTTTCGAGGAGGGTTTGGCGGGGCCTGGAGCGACTGGAACTGGAGGTCCACGGTCTGTATCAGGTTCTTCTTCGGTAATGGCCGGGTCTGCAAGTACGGCGCAGCCACCTGAAAACTTGTCGGGCTCAACGGACGAGGATGTGGATGCGTCAAGTGCAGAAGACTCGGGAAGCTGAGTGGGAGTGTAGGATACTAAAGAAGCACCTGGAGCAGATGTCTCAGGAGTGGGTATGTGAGTTGGTGGTTTCGGAAACGCAAGGCAAAGGTCAGATTCGTTGGTTGCAGTGCGAGTGCGGGATGAGGACGCCCTGCTATCTGTGAAGGAAGAGAGATGGATGGATACTTTGGATAAGTTCTTGAGACGGAAAAGGGTGGATTTTGTGCGAGAAAGTGACGGTTGGGGTGGTGTGGTTACGGAGGACTCGCAGAGGGAGGACGGGATGTGATCCTCAGGAGTGTGAGAAGAGGCAGGACAGTCGACCGTGGAATGAGGTGGGACGTCGTTGGTGGCGATGAGCTCGAAGTCACCAGAACTATCGTCGGGCGTGGGTTCGTCGGGTTCCTTTGCAGGCGCGGGCTGTTTCTTTCCAAACAGACGGGAGGTGGTCGAGCGAGGGAAAGCACGGGCCAACAGCCGTGAGGGATCGAAGGAGTGAGTCGAGCTGCGCAGGGAGCCACGAAGGCCGCGAGGTAGCTTCGACTGCAAAAAGTTGTGCGCCGACGTTGTTGCTTCCCCCAAGTCCTCGAGATACGGACCTGTGAAGACGGGCGACGGACGAGCCGCGAGCTTTCAACGAAACGGAGGACTGTAAGCGTGACTTGTGCGTGTCAGCCAGGATAGCAAGATCACCTGCGTTCCTCGTGTCCACCCTCGAGGTCGCCGCCAATTTACGATCGGGTCTCTACCTCTGCAGAGGCCTCGCAAGTGATCATGAAGAACGCATGCATCGAAGCATTTATGTATTTATTACGACGGAACCCTACACACGAACTGACCGCCAATCGCACAAGAAGCAGAGCGAACAGCAAGCAAGACCAAGATGCGACCCACTTATCCCAGCAAATTCTGCCGTTCTCCAACTTTTCCCGCTCCTAGTAGATCGGTATTGGCAGCCAGGGAGGGAACCAGGCGACGCATGACCGGAACCCTGCGAAGAGCCACCGCCATCGCTCTCGTGGCACCACCATTTGACCACGTCAGCAGGAGGTTGCTGGCCACACCTCCACCCATCAGTGCCACCAAAAAGATGATCACAGAGAAATCTCCCCCCTTGGCATAAAGCGTGCGGTCCTCGCCAAAGGGGTATGATATCCCAATCATTCTCATCCAGGAGCCGACACCGATTTGCATGGGTTCGTGAATTCCACCACCCCCTACGCCACTAACCCCCATCGAGCCTCCGTCGCACCACAAAACCATGCTGCCAAGTTCGTTTGCCCTAGTCTTCGCCTGTTCCCACATCGCCAGCCCGACAGTAGAATCCCAAGTGCGGGCAGGGCCCAGGATGAGAGATGGGCGAGCATCCAAATCCGTGAATACAGTTGGCGACGTGAAGTCCAGACATATAGACGACGTAATGAGAAGGGGTCGCGTGAAGTTTGGTGCAGGAGCCCATTCAGGCTTGGTTATGCCCTTGGGGTGTTTCAGCTGCCAGCGAGTGATTTTAGGCGGATCAACCGATGGTATCTTTGAGAACGATTCTGTGACTTTTTTTGTTTTATTTTTATCGTCAAAGGAGCAGAAGAGACGGACTAAAGTGACTGCTACTCACAAGGCACCAGATTGCGTTTGTAATACTGGACTGTTTCGTCACCCGGCTTTTGGTCCTTGTAGACGAGTGCGAATCCATTTTTTGAATGCGCTGGATCGCCCACGACATACTCATCAAAGGCAACGCCAACGACTCCAGAGATTGTGAGCTGTCGAATTTTCGCGAATGCATCCTCGCGCTCCCTCTCTGAATTGAATACAACCGCGCTTTCGGGCCAAAGAATGACATTGGCTGCATTCATCTTGGCCGTTTCACTGATGAAGTCGTCCAGGCTGGGACGACTCCCGTCCAATGGATTGGGTAAAACACAGCCGACCGTGAGTGGTGTGTGAGTGCCAACGTCGGCACGAGGGGTTAAGTAAAGGGACGAAGACGAGGGAAACGTGAGAGTAAGGAGTATTGTCACAAGTGATAAGAGTCCCTTCGATCTGGAAGATAAGAGCAATTGATTGTTGTGTGTGTCCAAAGGCTCGTATTCCGCAGAGCCCATCAGCCACTGAGCTACAAGCTCAGAACATACCACGGCCCATGCTGCAACAATCCAATCAATCCCAGCTGGACCGGCAACAGACAGCATCCAGCCATATGCAGAGGGAACAGGGGCTGGCCACCAGTTGAGTAAACGACCAACAGGAGATATGCGTGATGTAATGCTCCAACATGTCGCCCAAAGGGCTGGGAAAAGGGTGAACTGTGCCCAGTGAGTGTTCAGCAGACCCTTGAGACGGATGTCGAGGTAGACGGAGAGAACCACGATTGAGTACGTCGCTGCAGACAACAAGGTGATGGCAGCCAAAGATTCGGTAGGGCTGGAGAGCGCAGTGCTTGCCGCTCTCCAGTGGGCAAGAGTAGAGCCAGCAGTAACTGAGATCCAGGAGCAAAGTAATTCCCGCCCTCGGGTCTGACGGTGGGCGATTCTTTGCCCATGGATCATCAATACCGAGAGGAGGAGGACTAGGGGGACGAAACTTGGCAAGGGTCCCAGGGCCAAGCTAGCAAGTCCGAGTTCTCCCAGTGAGAAAAATGGTGTTGGGTGTCTAGTGAGGATGAATGCTTGCAGTGAGACAGCCATTAAAGCACTATGTGGTGGCAGTCAAGGTAGAACAGGAGGGCGTGAGACGACTGATATTCATCAGTTACGATTGTTTGTCAACGCCATGTATGGTCAATTAATCAAAGTTATGGGTACAGGACGGAATGTACGAAGGACGGGAGGCAACTTCGAGGGATAGACAGACCGAAACAAAAAGCAGATGCAGTCGGGGTAGGACTTCAGTCAGCACAACACCGGGAGAGTGGTGTCTATTCAAGACATGGACTATCCTGTTACCTGATCCGATGGCTGATGTTGCATGGACGGAGCAAACGGATCCCCGCCATCGTCCATCAAGGGTCCACCTAGCAATCCACTCGCACTATCCAGCTGACCAAGGTCATGCACGCACTCGTAAGGCGTACCATCTGGACCAAGAACACTCATGTCCAGCTCCCCGACACCTTGGTTGGCGTTCTCATGCATGTCAACGTCGACATTTATACCTGCATCTAGCACTTTGAACGATGCATCCAGTATGTCTGCTCCTTCGTCGACCGTCAGGATAGATTCAGCTTGCTGGAGCGACAGAACTGGAGGTGTGGGGGAGGAAGGCTTGGTCTGCGGTTCAGAAGGAGCTTCTTGGCTTACGAAATTGGTCTCCGTCGCGTGGGCAGTATCAGGTGCAACAGATACAGCTGGTTCGTCCTGATCCATGTCTTCATCACCCTCCACAACCTCGGGTTCGTCTGGGAGAGGGGCGAGAGGCTCATCGGCCTCCTCTTCATCATCACTGAATTGCTTGCAGAGATCCATGATCATGAGTTTCCCTGTGCGAACCACAGACCCAAGAACGCACCTGTTTTTTGTCTGTCCTTACCCACTTGTATATCTTCATGCTTGGGTTCAAGGATGCGTTCTCGGGAGCAAGCCATACTTTCTCCCAGCACATGACAGGCTGCATAAGCTGACGTCTGGCAGCTTCTGTCGTGGCAAGGCGCACCCCGATCCTTCGTCTGGTGGCCATTGTCTGGTGGACGTCGTTGAGGAACGGCGAGTTGGACCCCCGACACTCCAAACCAGTTCACATAAACAAGCCCAACTTCATACAAGCATCATAGAATAACCTTCAGCATGCGAAACAACGATCTACCAAGTTGAATCCGATCCTAAAGCCGCAGTCGTTTTTTCAGGTTGGTTCTTCAGCCCAACGCAAGACGTCTTCGATCGTCACGACCGGCGATGCCGACTGGTGGAAGCCTGATGAGTGAGTGTTCTTGGAAATATATTTCACGGAAAACCAACCTGCCCTTGCTGGTCCGTATTAGAAGTGGTGTGATGAGATGCAGCGTCGAAAGCCGCGGAACGTAGCTCCAAAAGTCGTGCTTCGAGTTCATCACATTTACTAACAACAGCCACATCAGAATAAACGACAGGCTGTGACGAGAGATGTATCGAACGCGTGAACGGTGATTGTCTCCTCACGACGAAGCTCCAGTTGACGCTGCATCATACTTTCGAGATTTCCTCTTGCCTATGTGACTGCATTTATATTTCGCGACGAGAGTGCACCAAACGAACCGACCTGGACCGGGCGCAAGTCATTTGCAGCAGCCATTAGATTTTGGGCAAGCACAGTAATCCATTCGACGTGTCGTTGCCATTCTGGAGGAACGGTAGAATATGGGGGCGGAGGTGGGGCGAGAATGGCGCCTGTAAGATTGGAGTATGTGACCAAAAGGGAACGAAGGATGGACAATAATGCGGGACGGCGATCTAATGCTATGGTGATGAGAGCGAGCGTGATAAGATGTGGAACTTTCGACTGGCCTGTACTCGGATCGGCTGGATAGAGCTGGTGTCCGCCTAATTCAGCCAATGAAGGAATGGTCTCCTTCACCTTCGGAGACCGCGTCAAGGATTGCTGGCACTTGGGAGTACGGGCCATACAAACCACGTATCACCAAAGACACTGTAGTGACCCTCTTCAAGGATCCAGTCCACCCTGGGCTTCTCCAGTTGAGTGAGGGGCCACGAGGGGACATCGGTCTGGTCGGACAATATCTCGTGCTGGTTCACGGTGCTGATATCAACATCTTGGTCTTTGACGCGCGCTCTGAGTAGCTCGAGCAACCCAAGGTAGTGTGCGGTGTAGTCAGAGTAGTGGGAGGGGGGAGAGGGAAAGGGATTCCTCAGTTCTGTTTCTTCCTCCTCCATGGTCGTCGGTTGAAATATTTTCGCTTTTTCATTTATGTAAATATTTATTTTGTCTAATCCACACCACCAAAGTCTTGTCCTCGAAAGATGGTGCGCCGGATTGCGTCCCAAGTGCACAAGCAGGTCTCCCGCCTCATGCAAGCAAACTACATCCGCGAGGAGCCTGTGTGGTATCAAGCAGTGCTACAGTATCCCCCTCTCCCTTTCCCCTCCCGTGCCCCTCCATTCCAAGCCCATGCGGAAAACAAGTCTCGTGGGCCTACTGTCTCGGGTCGTCGACCTCCAAAGATGCAACCCCTGACCATCAAATCCCTGGAGGACAGGCTTCGGCTCCAATTCTTCAGAGACCATCCGTTCGAGGCATTCAGACCAGTCTCCATTGTGGAGGGTCAGCTGGTCGAACCAGAGCACCCAGTGAGAGGAAAGGACTGGACTAGGTTGAGCCAACGAACCAAGAACCCAACAGCGGAAAAGCAAGTAACTCTATCGGCGCTTTCCGCCGTTTCACTGATTCCTGTCTCTAGCGCAGTGCTTTTCGCTGCTAACCTCCACAGACACCACAAGGTGTCACTCACTGTCGCTTATACCCGTGCAGTCGCAGAGTTCCGTACCCTACGTGCAGAGTATGACATTGCTAACACGTTCGCTCGCATGGAAGCCGAGTCTTATGCCACCGTGTTCCCGTCCGAGGTTGACCGGACCTTCGAGAAAGAGGACAAGGTTTACAAGTCCGCCGAGCGCAAGAAGGCCCTCGATGAGAGTGCTCTCCGCGCTCGCAAGCGTTGGCGTGCAATTCTCAATCTTGACAGCGGTATGGGCAATACTTGGAGCCGAGGACAGGAGTATGCCAAGCGTCAGAAGGACGGTGTGCGACCATCACACCTCATGGACGACCAGATCAAACCACCCTCAAGCCCATCAGAGGAACAGCTCTTTGGAGGTCGATAGCTTAGGATATTTAATTCAGATCCGATTCGTTTCCCCACCTCCCGACTCGAGTGAGTGCGTATACTAGTAACACTACAAGGTTCACATCATGCCTTGACGCGTGACTGTGCAGCCAAGGCTGCGTTCATCCCCATCCACGTCTTCTCCACGAGGCCTAGTAGCCTCTGCATATCCGTGCTCCAGTCATTCATTGCATCCTCGGCACTTCGCTTAGGTGTAAATTTCACGATGCCTGATGGTCGGTCTATCCGCGCCCAGATGGTTTTGGAAACAACTAGCCGTGCAAGTGTCTCTTCTGTTTGTTGTGCGGTAAGGTCAAGAAGGGTTGTCAGGCGGGACAACCTAATTCGAGTATAATATTGAGAAACAACGCGGATATTCTGCATCATAGTCAATCCGAGCCCGAAATTATTACGAAGAAATACTCACGTGTTCGATCACACGAGTGTGAAGGTCTTCCCATTGCGTAGCATTGGAGAATACTGGTGTCGTTCGTAGGAAAGGACCATAAATCGATTCAATCCCTGGCCATCTCATCAACTCTCGCGTCACAAAGGATTTGACGAGGTTACTGGAAGAGGTTCAGCAGTATTTAAATCTCATCACGAAATTTCGTACTAGTGTAGCTCAAGTTTCTCCAGAGCGGGGTCCACGAACCAATGGTGCAACATATCCGACTGTTCGTTGTTGTGGGGGGCGAGAACAACGTAATAAACAATGTGTTCGAGTGCCTACACTCACCGAATCAGATGAATTCAAGCAATAGATTACATACTCGAGGAGCTTACCGCACGGCTCTTGCTCTCATCGTCCTTTATTGAAGGTGTGTCCCATACCTTTTCGTAGTGCTTCGCGACTTCCAAGTATGCCGTTTGATGTAGTGCCTGTTGGATCATCAGATCGTAGAATTTGAGCTTGAGGTCCTGGTTCAAGCGGTATTAATTAGTGATCTAATGGATATTCGTTTCATATTGCAAACCTCGTTCTCCTTCGCCTTGAGGAATGTCTCGTTGACCTTGCGACCACCAACCCTCGCCTTAACCCACTCGGGCTCCCCTCCTCCAATCGCATTCTTCTCCTTTTTGCCCTTGCCTGCAACCTCGGCGTCCTTGAGGCGTGCAAGCGTGATCAATAACCGCATTTGTTCCAGAATGAATTCCGTCTTCTCCCTCCGTTCCATGGACGAGTATGTTTCTACTTGGAGGTCAGAGAGCAGATCAGATGCTGTTTGCAGCGATTCCTTGACGGCGGATGCATTTGCGGAGGGAAGCTTCGAGAGGGATTCTCGGTAGTGTGAGAGTAGGAGAGTCACGCGTGCGCGGGGAGTCTCAAGAAAAATCTAATCACACCACTTAGCCAGCGGCTGGAAGGAGTATTCGTCCAATGTACCTTGCCCTCGGTGACGGATCGCAATGTCTCGACGAGCTCCAGCCACTTTGTATCACCTTCCCGTTGTCTGATTTCTGCCAGCCACGTCATCGCCAGCTCCACCATGGCTTGCACGACGCCCTTGAGCTGCCCATGTTTCTTGCTCAATAAATTGATGGTGGCGTTGAGCTGGACATAGTTCCGCGATGTATAGCATTGCTCTAGTGCAGCTTTGGCGAGACGCGTGGTCGAAGGCAGATCAGAAGCCTATGTCATCTGTGAGACAGCTGAATGCGAAAGCATTGAAAACACACGTTTCTGGTATGCTTTTCTAGGACAAAAAGCTTATCCAGGGCCTCTGAAAGGCTGCCAGACTGGCGGCGGAGCGGTTGAATGACGGTCGCGGGGATTGGACCGAATGGCGCACCTCGGAGAGCCTCTGTGTTTCTGGTAGTAGTGCATCTACCTCTGTAGTGTAGTCTCTTTCTTGTTTCTTTACATCAGCCATCGCTAGACGGTAGTATGATCGCGAATATGGCTGGTTGGCAGACGGCGTGAAGTGACGCGTCGCAAAGATATTTGGTGTTATTTGTTCCACACTCTCAGCGCCTTTCCAATCTGCGCTAGAATAATATTCATGATAATAAGCCTACAACAAGCGCCAGCACCCGTGTACTATATGAGTAAAAGCGTCCGCTGCAGAGAATTCATAGACAAACAGGAGGAATGTCACTGTCCAAGAGTCTCTCGATCGTCGATGGAGCTGAGTTGCACGGAATTCCGTCAGGCTCGCGTTTTTCGTTTGATGGCTCATCACCATTCATTTTTGGAGCATGGAACATAGAAAGCGATTTTTCAAGCATATGCTTGGGGAGTGTGAGAGGGTAGGCAAGGAAAACACGCCATGCGATAGCAAGCAGCCCGGTGAAGATAGCAGGGAGCACGGAAGGGATTGCATGAATATCGCCATGTCTTTGGAAGAGATGCGCAGTGTCGTCAAAAGAGGTTTCCATAGATTTGGTATCTGGGGGTGTAGCGTCCACCTCGGCGGGTCCAACACCAACAGACTGGTAAGTAATGTTGGGCGTTGCATCAATCCCAGTCTCGACGCAGGTCGGCGTCGCGTCTACAAAGACAGAAAGGAGATCAGGCTTGATCTGAATCATTCGATCAACGAGCGTCGGCGCCGACTGAATTCCTTGCTCGACAGTCTTAGGTCTGACATGAGCGAACTTGTTAACGTAGGTCTTTTTCATGGTAGCGTCAACGCTTTGCTCCTTCGTCGATCTTTTAGCCTCTCGCCCAAGAGCATTCGCCCTTTCTATGAGACGCAGACCCTGAAGATGGGGCAGCCAATCCGACACTTTCTGCCATCCCTGAGCATTGGCTTCCACATAACCCGGACGGTTCCTCTCGTGGAACCACTTCAGCGACTCGAGGTATGGTGCAAGGTGACTGAGAAGAATGGTCGTGTGAAGGGGATCATTGACAATGGAGTGGCCTACATGGAGGCGAAGAAGCGACCTCGAGGAAACCTCGAGGGCGGACAACGTTTCCGCAGATCCCGGACGCACGTCCAGCACGAGTGCAAGGTTCTGCAGCCGCATACAGTTTTGCGTGAGATTCGCAATGCCTTCCAAAGTGAGGCTTGGGCCAGAAGTACCCGAAAACCGCGCCATAGGACACAGTCGTAAAGTCTCGATGCTGGGGGATGCCTTGGCGATGCAACGTAAATCTTCATTGAAAAAAAGCGTCGACTCTGGAAGGTCTATTTCGAGGCGCGTGAGGGCAGGGAGGGAGGAGAGATATTGAAGTGGGAGGTGGCGAGAGGGCTGATCCGCAGCTGCACGAGAAGTCGCTCGAACAAGCTCTGTAAACCGAGATGCACCAGTTGCACCGATCCGCAGAGAAAGGAGCGTCCGGCTAAACCGCTCACATATCAGAACTGACAGGTCTTGCCAGTCAGCCATATCAGGGGGGTCTTCAATGACGAGCTCAAGACTGGTGAGCTCGCTCGTGATGTGCTTTAAGAACACAGCAATATTCGCAACTTCACCAGTCAGTTGAAGGCTCCAAAGACTCGTGAACACACCGC
Organism: Boletus rubropictus; assembly: GCA_038092695.1. Lineage (NCBI taxonomy): Eukaryota > Fungi > Basidiomycota > Agaricomycetes > Boletales > Boletaceae > Boletus > Boletus rubropictus. Next base: position 21,320 of record JBBPQW010000285.1, read on the forward strand.
TCGAGTGCAAATCGCCTGTAAGGCGAAGTGACGATTTCTTAATCTCCGTGAAGTCTATCTCGTCACCAGAGAAAACCCCACTGTCGGATGACGCCTCACTAGGAGTTGCCGCTCCGGAGGAGATGATATCATCGAAGAAACCTTCCACGGCAATGATTGACCTCCCAGTGAGATCCAACTCGAGAGTGTGAAGAACAGGCAAAGAGGCGGCCCACTGTCCAACCTGCGATGACAAAGCACCGGGTGCAACCAAAGCTAGTCTCTCAAGCGTATTCTGCGAGCGTACGAGATCCGTGAATGTATCAGGAAGGCTGGTGGGGGAGGTGAATGAAAAGGTAGTGAGCTGGGTTTGGTTGCAAACATTCACGAGATAAGCGCCAAGCTGCGGAATCCTAGTGCCAACTTCCAAGATCAAACTCTGCAACTCGGGGTTCAAAAAAAGAGTAGAACGTTCCAAACCGGCCGCGGTGTCTACCCTCCATATGAGTGTCTTCAAGTGGGGCAAGATGTAGGGTACAGGGCGATTTTCTGCAATGATGGAGAAGGCGGAAGGTGAGACGCTCGGGGATGACTCGATGTAAGCAACGCGGCAGACACGTTCGCCATATGCGAGGACCCTGTCCCAGTCCTTGGCGTCTGGCACCTTAGCCTATATTACGGTCTGTCAGTAATGCGTAGAATACCAGCGGCCAAGACCAACCAAACCGAGCCCTGGACGGCGGGCTCTCTTCATGATGTTGTTGGGGAACAGCGAGATCAGCGGCAGAAGTGAGTCGAGCTCTCTCCAGAGCACATTCAGCGCGGGCTCGCACATTGCCTTGCAGGTGCGCGCCAATCGAGACATGGAGCGGCGTCCGTTGGGCGACTCCATGATGACATCAAGGAGCCTCTTTGCGGCATCAGGGTCGCGGAACAGAGTAGGGAACATGGTCGGGTCGTGAACTCAGCAGCGGTGGTGAGACGATTAGAAGATTACTCTGCAGGTTTGCTACGGTCGAAGAATATAGGGCCTAAGGGGTCAGAGAATAAGGAATTGGAAGTAAAGGTCAGGAAGTTAAATAGGTGAGCTACACCCTTCGCTGCGTTCACGCTATGAACTCTTCCAGGCTGCACTCTTCACTGACTTGCGGATGCGGGCTGGCCAGATTGACCAATCATGTGGGAATGAACCGTACCCACGCTTCCTGCTTGAGGCTCGGAGACCGACCACACGCGTAAGTGGCGTGACTCGACGGTGTAAAATCGGAGGGAGCAAAGCACGTTCAGGCTCATGCGCAACGACTATCAAGTTGTGAGCGATGCATATCTTACATATCCACTCACCCGTGCGTCCTTGAGCAGTGTGGATTTGTAGCGTCCGATGAAGGATGTTTACTGGTGGGCACGTGGGAGACACCTGCATTTCATGGCAAGACAGGGTGAAACCACTGCAAAGTGAAAGCACGACAGCCTAACATAACACATACAGTGCGCCAAGTTACAGTTCCCCGATTTCCCAAGGCACGGGTTCACCCTCCCAATCGTCCTCAGTCTCTATGTCTCGTTGTGCGCCTTCATCCGTCTCGCCAGCATCCCATATATCCCCCCCTCTGGAAGGGTCATAGTGACCGATACGATCACCATACAGCAGTCCACGGACAACACGTTCCTCCGTGATATTCTGGCATAGCGATGGTGAAATTGCCAGCACATGGCGGAACTTAACAGGCAAGTCTACACTGAACGTGCCCGACGCATGATGATTTGCATCAAACTGCTGCTTGGCAGCCAGATCATGGTTGGGGGTTCGAAAATGTGACAATGGATCCCAATCGAGGTCGTCGACACGTCGACACGAGCGCTTGCCCCGACCAAGACTGACGGTCGCTATTTTGAGTGCGATGTCGTCTGGGCTATCCACTCCTTCGTCGCTCTCTTTATCCTTGACTCTTGGCTTTTTCCGGCTGGCAGTGGTTTTTGCTTTCCCTTTGCCAGCATCCCGAGTGATTGAGTCACGGGGAGGGGGAGACGGTGGGACCAAAGGAAATTGTGACTGTAATGGAATGCCAAGCTCTGTGTGCTCCAGCATGAGATCATCACCATCTAGGGCACGTTTGGCCAAGGTTCCTAGCTGGGAAACCTCAGAAACTATCGTCTGGAAAGTGGGTTCGCGTGAAGGTGCGGATAAGTGGTCTTTTGAGGGGAAAATTTGTGCAGAGATCTTGCCCTGAGCGCGATTGACTCGATGTTCCAACCCGGGAGCAATGCCGTTTGAGTGGACGTCGTGGTGAAGCGTGAGGGAAGTCAGAACAGAAGGGTCTACAGAAGACCGGAGTGAAAAGCCTGGATCGGGAGGAGAGTCGAGCTGTGCGACAGATGAGCTGACGGGTTTCTTAGCTACGGAGAGGGCTGGAAGGGCATCGTCAAATAATAGTTTGAACGACTTGCCACCCGCAGGTGGCTTTACGGGGGAATCGGCCACGTAAGATGGGGTAACGTCGCATCGTGGTAATTCTTGGTCGGGTTCGTGCTCGCTATTCAATGGGTCTTGTTCGAATTTGGATATGGGCGGGTGAGCCTGCGAATGGATGCGCTGGCGCTTTGGTTTGTTAGGAGAGGGTGAGACCGGTTCTCCACGTAAACGCTTCCGAGCTCGAGAGATTGCAACTGTGGATATGCGATGAGCATGAGAAGAAGATGCAGTAGCGCTCTGGTGCGGTGGCGAGATCGGCGGGAAGGGGTCTGGAGAAGGGGTCGCCTTACGTCGGTAGAATCTTGACTTGTTCTTGATGGGGGTTGCGAATGGGTTTGGATGCGGGGAAGGCCGTGGCACAGCGTGATGGTGTTTGGTGGGGGAGAAAGGATTAAATCCAGGTAGAGTAGGGACGGACTCGGCTGGACGGGATTTCGGTACGGGCAAACGAGAGTCGGTTCGAGGAGGGGTGGATGGATTGGCAGCTGCTTTGGAGAGCTTCTTGTAGAGCTTGTATTTCTCGGCTGGACTGAGGTCAGAGTGAGCGGAAACGCGTCAGAAAGACGACAGACCGATGGGCGGGTTGTCGCGAATGTCTTGTAAGGAGGGGTCCCTGCCGTGCGTAGAGGCAAAGTCCCGCTCCCAAGTCTTTATCTCTGCGCGAACGAGGGTGAGAGGGCGTGACATGAGGTGGAGGTGGGAGCAGGCGCAAAGCGAACCTCTTATCATGACCCCATGGAGTGTCTTTTATCGACCGTCAGAACATCAATGGCAGTCACAGACAGTCGTCCGCCAGCCTGACTTCAAGGTCCCTCTCGCGCGCGCTGTACTGGACGATCCCGCATTCTCTCCTGACCCCCGCTCTCATCCCCACTTCCCTCTCGCTAATGCTGCCTCGTACAAAGCCCTCCCATCCAGAAACCCCCTTCCCTCCTCACCGCCTCCTCCGATGCCCCTCACCGATACATCCCTCCCTCCCTCTCCTTCTCTGTCCTCCGAATCCGACTCCCTTGGCTCATCTCCATCTACCACCCAGTCTCATTACCATGTGTCATTGCTCCCATCCTTTCCAAACTCTGCTTCGCCCCTTTCGACAAAACCCAACGTCATCCTGAAACCTCCTCCACGACGTCACCCCGCTGCGCCGACAATTCCGCCAGAATTGGACGGTACCAACACCCTAGCAAGGGACAATACGAAAGTAGTCGCGTCACGGAACCCCAGAATTCCCCCCAAAGGAAAGATGAAAGCCCTCGTCCGTCGGCTCACCGGTCGTCACAATCTGGATCGTATCGACGAGCTAGACGAGACGGACCCATCTGGCGCTGGCTATCATCACGACGGACCATACGAAGCCATTGGTAGCAACCTTGCGCAACCCTCCTCACCCCAGAGATATAGTGATCCTACCCCCCGTGCACGCAATAGTCATTCAAACCAGCGCGAGGTGTGTCAGGTGCCCACTCGCTGATATGTCCGCCTTGCTCATAGTACACATCAAGTTCCATTCGTATGCTTTATGTCGCAGTCAACATCAAGTAATCAGTTTATCATGCGAGTCATCGTGTCCTGACGTCCGTTTTCGTGTAGTCTACTTCCAGGGTGCCATCCCCCTACGATGAAGGGGAATTATCATTAAACCTTGAACCGGGACAGATCCTTCAACAAGATACCATCTATAGTTCTCACGCTTCATGTATAGTCCCAGCTACAAGTCAGTTCCATCGTCAGCCAAACTCAAATGCAATCGTCTCCCGAAGCCCATCGTTCCCCAACATCCAAACGTACCCTTCTGATGAATCCTTGTCCCTGGAATTTCTAGATAGTTTCCAGAACCGACCATCACCATCCCTGCACATTCCTCGGGAATGCTATTTTAGAGACAACACGCTTGACGTACCCAGTAGCCTCCCACTCCATCACGATCGTGATACTGCGCCTCATGTCGGCCGTCAAATTGAAATGGCCGTCTTCACTCCACCCCGCTACGAATCTAGATTCCACAGCTCAAGCCTTCCGCGATCCCCGCAACGTACCACAAAACCTTCTTTCAATCCCACGTCTAGGAGAACACAATCAACAGAGAGCATAGTCCCCGTTCTACCATATCATAGTCCCCGACATCAGAGTGTTACTTCGTTGGACTGTGCGGATGAACTCGACAGCACGGTCACACAATCCTCTTCCTGTATACAAAATAAACCCTTGGAACCTCCGCGAGTACGCCACCTTCCGAAACGTCTTGTGATGCCTACCCCACTGCAGCCTCAGCCACCGCAGCTGCAGCACAGATCGCCTCCAATCGAAGCTCCAGGGCGGCAGGATGGATATCCTGATCACTATGCCTTAGAGGGCACTCGTTTTGAAGGGCAGCCTGATATGTATATTCAAAATCGAAGAATACTACGGAAGAGGTCGACCGCCTTTCCAGCAAAAACGCCGATACCGGACCATATACCCATGTCTCAGGATGACGTCGTGTTGATAATGGAAGATTCTCCAACGAAGACGGCGAACGAGGTCGAAGGAATCAAAGAGAGAACACGTCGGCGAAGGCTGAGTAAACGGAAGAACGATGTCTGAGTTTCGACCTTTTGTCGCTCTGGTATCATCTAGGTATTTTCTTTGTAACAAAAACAGCTTATTGATCTGTCTTCTATTCCACCTGCTAGCTTCGTGCTCGACGAGTACAGCTGTCGAAACCCATCCGCAATTTGTATTTTAACCCCACAGACGACTGTACAGCGATGGGCGCTGATACACGGACACGATCTTATACACAATGATTATGATCGCACGGTAATATACACTGTCGGGCCGGTGATATGAAAAATCAAGAGACTCGAGAGCTTGTAATGAG
>JBBPQW010000286.1:0-26548 GCA_038092695.1 Boletus rubropictus
ATGCTCGTATCAATGGTGGGGCGTCGTGAGCGCGGTGGGCGGAGAGATCCGCTAAGACATCCTCTATTCGACACTGGTCCATTCCAATCAACAGTTGGTCCTTGAGTTCATCTCGTGCATGTTATGCCATCTGTAAGGCCATCCTACATGTTGCCGTGAGTTCCCATTGCAAGTCGTCGCGAGGTTTGGGTAATTGGACCATAATATGGTCTAGGCAGAGGGCGATGCGTCTGGTTGATAAGAAAGATCTGTAAAACACGTCTAAAAGTGAATTAGTGTCTAAAGAATGAGAAAGGGCGAGGACATAGGCAGGGTCTAGGAGAGCGACAGTCATGGCGTGGAAGCCAGGTTCCGTCATGGGGTCTTTGAGAATTCGGGCAAACTGGTGTTCAAGGGTGGTATTCATCTTCGCGAGTGATGGAGGTCTTGATTCAAGAGTGGGTTATGGAAACGACTGTGGGTGTGCCTTTTTATAGGCTTTCAGCAATCTAGAGGCGTTATCTAAGGAACTTTCTGGTTCCCATGAGTTATCAGCCGATGGATATCCTTTCCATTTGATAAGGAATTTCCGACGGGTCGGGGATCCTTTATGACTCAGGATCGCTTCAATTTTGTATTCCTCCTCCCCTTCTATAAGTTCCGGTGGCGGCTTCTTGAAATTCGGCCCATGTACATCATTTTCATGATAGGGCAATAAGAGAGAAGCGTGGAAGACAGGGTGGATCTTCCAGGATTCTGGAAGTCAAAGTCGATAAGTGATCGGAGATAGAACCTTGGTTATTGTAAAGGGTCCTTCTTGTTTCATGGCAAACTTCAGGTTTTCTATGTGGCGCTTCAAGTTGTGCGCTTCTAGCCAAACTTTGTCCCCTTTGGCAAAGGGTGTAAACAAATGTTGGTTTTGTCGCTTCATTATCATCTGTGCCAGTTCATGGGCAGCCAGGGCTTTGTTCCAAGCTGCAGAGAGTTGTTTCAAGCAGTTTTTGACCACGGGAAGGTTCGTGTCAGAAATGACTGTGGGTAGAGATTGGGGTTCATAACCCATCATCAGGAAGAATGGAGATTGACCGGTTGTGGAGTGGGGTCGGTGGTTATGTGCAAATTCTGCCATAGGGATCTTTTTTGCCCACAAGGTGGGGTTCGATCCGCAGTAGATGCGCAGGTACGTTTCAATCTCTTGATTAACCTGCTCCGTTTCTCCATCCATTTGTGGGTGATACGCCATAGATAAGGCAAGGTCGTATGCGAGGAGTCGTCCAAGTTCTTTTGCAAAGGCAGAGGCGAACTGAGGGCCTCGGTCAGAGTTGATCTTGTCATAAAGGCCAAAACGAGTGTAGACCTTTTTGTAAAACAGTGTGGCGATGCCGGCTGAGTCTATCGTCTTTTTCGTAGGGCAAAGGATTACCCCCTTCGTAAGCCCATGGTCTACCATGACCAGAAGTGAGTCGAAATCATCGGATCAGGGGAGGTTGGTTATCAAGTCACATGACACCTGTTGAAAGGGTTGTGATGCGTGAGAGGGGATCAGAGTCAGGGGAGCCGTGGTAGGATGGGTGTTGGCTTTGTTCTGCTGGCAAGTAGCACAGCCTTTCACGTATTTCCAAACAAAGGCAGCTAGGCCAGGCCACCAATATTTCCTAGCGACGAGTTGTTGTGTCTTCAAATAGCCGGGGTGTCCGGTGGCGTCATGGTCGTGATTCTGTTCAACAACAGCTTTTCTGTGGTCAGGAGGAATATAGACGCGATTCTGGTACATAAGAATTCCAGTGTCATATTTCCAATCTGAGAGTCGGTCACGGAGGAAAGATGGAACACCCTCCATTTGTCATAGGGCTGTAAGGACAACTGGGTCATCAGGGGTAGAGAGTCATATCTTGTCCTGTAGGGCGATATCAACAAGGTTCACAAAGACTGACAGGGGAAGAAGTGTCGTAGCCATGTTGTCATCATCATTCGGGGATATCAAGTCAGGTCGTCTGAAGAGGGCGTCAGGGCCAGATAGTAGTTTTCCGGGTATATGGGTCATCTGGAAGTCATAATCTGCAAGGTATAGTAGCCACCTTGCCTGTCGTCGGTTCAAGTTTTGAGGTTTTCTGAAGTATGTCAAATTTTTATGGTCGGTGAAAATCGTTACCTTATGGGGTATTCCTTGGAGGTAATGACGCCACGTTTTCAGTGCCCGTATGATGGCGAGCAATTCTCTATCAAAGATGTCATAATTTCATTCAGCAGAAGTGAAAGTCTGGGAGATATAGGCGCAAGGGTGCCATTCTCCATTGATATCAGTCTGCAATAATATTCCTCCTATTGCATACTTGGAGGCGTTGGTCACGATGGCAAAAGGTCATTCAAGATTCAGCATTGCCAGAACCGGTTCTTCAGTAAAGATTGTTTTCAGCCTTTTGAAGGCGTCGTCATGTTGTGTTGTCCACTCCCATGGGTGGTTTTTCTTTGTCAAGTCAAGGAGGGGTCTGGCAATATCGGAGTAGTGGGATACAAATCGTCTATAAAAGTTAGCGAACCCCAGGAATGATTGAACATCCTTGACTTTCGTCGGTGTCGGCCAGTTTTCTATCCCTTTTACCTTGACGGGGTCCATCGCGACATGCCCTTGTTTTATAATCATGCTGAGGTATTCAACTTTGGAGCAGTTGAAGTGGCATTTCTCGAGCTTGAGGCAGAGGTCGAGTTCTTTCATGTGTGCCAAAACGTGTCGTGTTCATTCTTCGTGAGTCTTCATATCACCTGAGAAAATTAGCAGGTCGTCCATATAAATTACCAACCAGCCCTCCGCTATCATGTCTCTAAAAGAGTTGTTTATGAATCTCTGGAACATGGGGGGTGAGTTTGACAGTCCAAAGAACATAACCATTGGTTCATAAAGCCCCTTGTGAGTGATGAAGGCAGCTTTCCATTGGTCTCCGTCCTTGATCCAGATGTTGTTATAGCCCCATTGCACATCGAATTTCATATATACGTTCGCGTCTTTTAGTTTGTTGATGAGGTTGGAAACGAGCGGGAGGGGGTAAGCATCTTTGATCGTGTGTTCGTTGACATATCTATAATCTTGGCAGGGTCTTAGACTGCCGTCCTTCTTTTTGACGAAAAAGAATGGGGAGGCCTGAGGTGATTTCGAAGGCCTTATCTTTCCGGTTTATAGGTTTTCTTCTATGAAGGCTTCTGTGGCCTGTCGTTCATCAGGGGATAATGGGTAGACCTTTGCTACTTTCGGTACAAAGGTGTCGTCGAGGTTTATCGGGTGGTCGTAAGGTCGTGAAGGAGGAACGTGGTCAGTTGCCTCCTTTTCAAAGATCGTTCTAAACTCCTCATATTCCTGTGGGAGTGTTGGTTTTGGTTTCTTCTTCTCAGCTTCTTCAGCCAGTTTCATGGCTGTTGTATAGGCACAGAGCCACCGCATTCATCAGGGTCGGGGGAGTTGCTGGACTTTCCATAACACCTTTTGTTCCCTATCTGCCCATTTCCTCATTCATCTGATCATCCAGTCGGGGGTCGTTATGCCATAGAAGTTAAGGACCTTCATTGTAGATAAATCAGAAGATCCGAAACCTTGGTCGCCTTGTTCGGTTTCATCCAGGTCATCGGTTTCATCGGCAGGGGAGGTGTCAATCTTCTCAAGGACGAGTTGAGCTACTCAGTCTCCAGCGTTAATCTCCAGGTCGTTCTTCGAATGATTAAACAGAAGGACTTTCAGGGGTCCTCTGTAATCGGGGTCGATCATGCCAGCACTGGTTTGTATTCCATGCTTGGCAGCAAGCCCACTTCATGGGACGATTCGGCCATAGGTTCCTTCGGGGAGACGTACAGCAATTTTTGTATCAATCAATCCCTTGTCAAGTGCAGGGATAGTTGTCGGTTTGGCAGCATACAAATCATGTCCGGCTGCATGCTTCAATCCTTTTGTGGGAATCGTTGTGGTCGTCGATAGCTTTTTGACTTTAAACTCGGAAGCTCTAACCGAGCAGATGTATCATCGTGGCTGAGTCTGGAAGGACAAGGTTGTGTGGTAGAATTCGGAGGAAAGGTCGTGGGAGTCGGGGATATCAAGGGTCCTTTTTGTCCAGTCGATCATCGGGTTGATCAATCGAAGCCATGGCATTCCCAAAATCGTCGTCTGTCGTCCACAGTTCATCACGTGGAACAGTGCTTTTGTGATGATGGATCCGGTTCAGAAGTAAAGCATAGTCTTGTATCAGATCTCACTGTGCTTGTTTTCGGTGTAATCGACATTCATGACCTTTAAAGGGGTGGACAGTTTCTCGATGGGAAGTCGGTGTCATTTCGCAAAGCTCCAATCGAGGCAGGAGATCTCTGCTCCACAGTCTATCAGGGCCTTAGTGTCAACGTCTTTCTTGCTCTTTCCTGTAGCCATAAACTGGATGGGAACTCATAGTCCATGTTTATTTCGATCAGCTATAAGTACAGGGGAGCAAGAGAGTCGGGGAGGTACTTGTGTTGATGAAGTCCTCCCATCTAAAAACCCTTTCGTTTCATGGAGATGCGGGCCGTTTGTGCAGCTTCTTTGTTGTCACTTTCTTCGGCATCTGCTCCATCTCTAGAGTCCGAGGACTCTTCTTTCTTCGCAGCTTGCCTCACAGCTTTTACTGTATCCTTTTTCTTCTTCTGAGTTGAAGGGCGAGTCTGGGTCTTTTTCTTATCAGGACAGTCGTGGTAGACGTGTACGTGTTTGTGGCAGCCGAAGCATTTGCCATTTCTAATATGTTCATCTCTCTCTTTCTTGGAGAGTTCAATTCGGTCGACATCCATTGCGTCGGGGTCTCAGTTTCATCTGGGGGTGTATGTCAGTGTCAGTCGACCCTTGGGGTTGGTCGAGGTTCATGCCATAAAGGCAGTCAATTGTTCATAGGCGGCTTGGAAGTATAGCACCTTCTCATACCACTCATCAATTTAAGATGGTGGTGTATCCATCCCGAGGATTCTGCATGTCAAAGCAGGTTTCAGTCCACGGGAGAAAAATTCAATCAACGCAGCGTCCTGGGTAATGTGGCTCCTGGCTGCGTAGGTTTGGAAGTTCGCAATGTATTCATTGAGGGACATCAATTTCCGGTTGTTCATTGTGAGTGTAGATATCTTGGCGATCGCTTCTGCTTGCATGTTGGCATATTCGAAAGAGGCTTTGAACTCTTTTTCGAACTGTGTGAAGGTGCCGAAAGATGGGGTCTTCTTGTTGAGACACTCGGCTCTAAATCTGGTTGCCCACTGGAGCGCCACTCCTTCCTTCATATAAGAGAGCGCATAAGCAACCCTCTTGTCGTCGTCGTCGTAAAGCTCCTTATTGATCAAGAGGTAAGCTTTGACGGAGAGGAGGAATGACTCGGCTTTTTCATATGATCCATCATAAGCCTCTGGTGCTCCTATCTTGAGTTCGGTGGGTTTCGTCGTCGTCGTCGACATCTTGGTCGAGATCTGTAACCACGAGAGATCTTGTTCTGCGGGTCCTGTGGAGGTAGCGGCTTTGTGGTGCAGTCCTACGTCTGTATCTAACTGCATGAGTACTATTCGCTCAGTAGGTCCTTCATCGGCACCTTTGGTTTTTCCTTCAGGCCTAGTGCCGAGTGATCAGGGTTTTTCCTCCGATCTTCGTCCATTATCTGGTTCGGAGTCCAAGGTGTCAGGAATAAGAGGGTTGGGGTGTCGGAGTTCATGCGGTGAAATGCGGATGGGGTTCTTGCCTTTCTTGGGCATGGACTCGGGGTTCTTCGAGGATGAAATCTTTATCAATGGGTGATCTGGTCAGCAATGATGGCTGCCAGAAAAGAGGAGACTAGATCTTTTGTTACGCTTGGCCCGGGTAGGGACGAACGTAGACTTGGGAAGCTAATCCTCTTGTATCGTTCTAAGTGCTCAGCAGCTCAACCCCCAACTGCAATGGAGGATTTGGGTTAAGGGACTAAGTCAAAGGTCAATCGAGCGAGTCGAGAGACAGTCGCGAGGATTTAGCAGTATATCCAAATAGATCTAGTCTAAGGAGTACTGTGTACATGGCGAGGTTTATATACCAATATAAACTGAGCACGGACCAAGTAGGTAAAAGGAAATAGTAAGATCGTACGACTTGAGAGAGAATGGCCATAGGCTGAAGATAAACGATAGGAGGTAGAATGGCCATTGGCCGAAGAGTCGTATGCTAGGAAATAAAAGATAAAAGATAAGGAAAGCTCATAACCAAGACGTCAGTTGAGCGAGAAGTCTGAAGAGATAAGCACGTGCCCGTGGGAACAGCTAAGTGGTTATACAGTCTGCGTATAGCGGGAAATAAAGGAAGAAAAAGATAAACCATAACAGTCCCAATGTTGGGCCATTTTGGAAAGACTTGACATTTGCAAAAGAATCAAAATATATCAGCTCTAACTCTTGCAAGGTCATCAATAGCCCTAACTCCTACCCTGAAAATGAGCCCTTAGTCATGTGATTTGGTTGCCATGGCACTGAGATATAACATTTTCAAAATGACATATCATTGGGACACTTATTTGACCATGATATTATCAGTCATCTTTTGGTAAATAACATAATGTTCTGATAGATGCTATGCTTCAACCCTGTCTCATTATGTAATTTACATAACCCTGGGCACTATAAAGAGCAGAAATACCACCCAGCTAACCATATTTCACCATAAAGCCCATTTCTACCTCTATTAGAGCCCATATCCTCTTTCTCTCTGAATTTGGTCTTTCTGCTGGAAAAGTATCTTCAAACACTGGTCTGGGGAAGTCCACTGGCAAGGGTTATCAAATATATTAATCCAAGCAGGGAAAACATCAGATTAGGCCCTCCTTTCAAGCTTTCTCCTATTGACAATAAAAGAATTGTCTTTAGTATTACCTCTGGCAAGGTTGAAAATGCTGTTTAGGCAATCCATCTCATTAATTCTACCCTCTCCTCTCCTGTGTTTTCCCAACCATTCACAATGTGCTCAAGTCTGCATCTTTAAAAGCTGTAGTCAAGAAGAAAAAGCCACTCTTGTCTGTAAAGCATAGGAAACATAGGCTGAACTTTGCTCTTAAGTACCAACACTGGACTGTGGAGGACTGGACTAGGGTAATTTGGTCAGATGAGACCAAGATCAACAGGATTGGGTCAGATAGAAGGAAGTATGTGTGGAAAGTGGCAAAAAAACCTTTGCAAAACAAAAAGGTACAGGGGACAGTAAAGTTTGGAGAAGGTTCCTTGATGGTTTGGGGATGCATGGGCTGGAATGGAGTGAGGATTCTTGCAGAGGTGGAAGGGAGGATGAATGCTGAGCAGTATGTCTCCATTTTGGAGGATAATCTGCTTCCTACTATGGTAAATTCTGGAATTCCTAAAGAGAGCATTATTTTTCAACAAGATAATGACCCCAAGCATACCTCTAAAAGGGCCCAGAAGTGGCTGAAATATCAAGATATCAAGGTTCTTGATTGGCCAGCACAATCTCCAGACCTTAATCCTATTGAACATCTGGCAAATTCTCAAAAAGAAGCTCAATAGCTATATAATACCACCAAGAGGGGTTTGGGAGCTTTGGGAAAGGATTGATGTGGAATGGGTCAAGATAGAGGTTGAGGAATGTCATATATTGATAGAAAGAATGCCTAGGAGACTAGAGGCAGTGATAAAGGCAAAGAAAGGGCATGCAAAGTACTAAAATTACAGAATAGAAATGTTGCTCAAATAAGTGTCCCAATGACATGTCATTTTGAAAATGTTATATCTTAGTGCCATGGCAACCGAATCACATAACTAAGGGCTCATTTTTAGGGTAGGAGTTAGGGCTATTAATGACCCTGCAAGGGTCAGAGCTGATATATTTTGGTTCCTTTGCAAATGTCAAGTCTTTCCAAAATGGCCAAACATTGGGACACTTATTTGAGCCACTGTATCCTCCCTTGGCTTTAATGATCTTTTGAACCCTCCTTGGCATGCTCTCAATCAACCTCTGACATTCTGCCACCTCTATCTTCTCCCACTCTGCTTGTACTCTTTTCCAAAGTTCAGTTATCTCCTTTGCTGGCTCTATATACTCTGCCAGCTTTCTTTTGAAAAGAAACCATAGATGTTCTATGGGATTAAGGTCTGGAGACTGAGCTGGCTACACCATGACCTCAAATCCATGCTTAGCAAACCACTTCTTGGCTCTTTTGCTAGTATGCTTGAGGTCATTATCTTCTTGAAAGATAATGTCATCTGGAGCTCAAACTGAGAAGAAGGGAAAAAAGATACAGAGCAAAAGGGAAAGCTGTCATTCAGACCTGACCCATCAGATACTGGGCCTAGCACCTCCAGAGGGTGACCAATTTTATTCGATTGCAAATGTACAAGTATTGACTTGACATTGAGTGTTGACTTTAATGCGAGTGTACAAGTATTGGGTTCATTGTAGATGTAAATATTGCTATCGCCAATTGAAGTTCCCGCTGTGTAAACAATTCACATACACAAGGGCATAGGCGGCGTGTGCCGCCCCCTAGTTATCAATCAATGTGCTCGACTTTCCACTCTTCCTTTGCTTTCTTGAATCTCTCCAAATAAGGCTACACATCTGATCAGGATGACTTGCTGCATGATGCAAAAATGGGAACTTACAGCCTTTTCCTCCGTGGACATGGAATTCCAACGATCTGCAGCTGCACGTACAACCCCAACTGCTCTACCTGAAGATGTCCCATTTAAAATGGCGTGTCCATCCGGACTGTTGCGGAATTCATTCGAAAACCTAGGGGAATACGCGATGAGACGCAGTTAACAGCACTAGAAAAACAACACACAAGATAAACGGGCCTGGAGGAGCCGAAGACTTCCTCGTCGAATGGAACTTCCTTTTTCCCTGAGCTTTACGAATGGCGTTGAGCTGTTTCAAGTCGGATGGAGAAGTGTTACGGAAAAAATCTTCTTTTTCTTGCCTAGCTTGGGCTCTCCTGGCTTCACTCTCGTCATAAAATGGCTAGAGGCGGTTGTTGAATTGCGAAGACACTGGACCAACGGGCCATACATACTTGCCTCTCGGCCATGGAGTAGCCGTTCCAAATTCCACTAGCACGCTTGATAAGCGCTTGGAAATCCTGCAGTGAGCCCCCCTGGGGTTGAGACTTTGCGAGAGAAGAATAGAACAGGACAAATGGGCCAGGTGCACGCTTGGGGGGCTTGAGGTGTTTTGGTATACGGACTATGAAAGCAATGAGTTTAGGCCAAGTGTACCGCAGCGCATGCATACCTGCCTGTTTCTCCTGTTTTGGTTGCTTCCCCTGATCCTCGGCTTGTTCTTTCGGTGGTCTTCCCCTCTTGACGAGAGATGCGCGTTGACCCTCGAGAGCTTTCTTTTCAGAAGGCTCACGCGAAACATCCTCCTGGGATGCTCTAGCTGGCGGAAACTTGAACTGAGGGGTCGTGAAGAGGGGGCGACGCATGACAACGGAAAGCGCCGCTGGATGCGCAGTTCGGTCAGCGACAAAGGCTGTCGCGCCGAGTGTCGTACGCCTAGCAAACAGTGACAAGACCATCCTAGAGAGCGGGCGAGAAGTAGGAAGGCCCCGTTTCAATGTCACGGGTTGATATCGGTCACGCGACTGTGACCCGCGCGACGATGAATCCACCACAGCTCGACTTCAACCCGAACTCGCTTCCTGTCGCTCAGCTCGAGTCTCTCCGTTTCAAAGCGAATCAGATCATCGAGTCTATCCAGGCTTTGCAGCGCACCATCGATGCTGGTGGACTTCAGGTCATGCCTGCGTGGCCCGACATCTTGTCCAAATACAACATCATACTCTCACAGACTCATAGCTTTTACTCTTCGCTCAGCTCACCACCGTCTGCGACACATGCGCAGCAATCCCAGCTGCCCACAAGGAGTCCATATGAGAACATCGCCCTCCACCCAACTATCGCCATGACGGACCATCAGCTCGACAACGACCTTATACCACTTCTGCGCAATCAACAGACAACGGAGGTACTTCGCATGGAAAATGCGACCGTTCGTCGTCTCGCTGAATGTATGGTCACCCGCGGGGCAATTGCAACCAACACCTTGGACGGTCAGAGCAATCAACCTGTATCCGGCTTCGGAATGGGCTCAAGACAGAGAGTAACATACGAAGATGTCCTTCGTGAATGCGCGGAAATACGAGGTGCACATGATCACCGTGTCGAGCGTGCGGTTCGTGCCGTACTCATGCTAAAGGACAAGTTTGACTGGAAACAACGTGTTGAAGTTGAAGAGCCAGAGCCGGAAGAACTCGAATGGGACCCGCGTGTACGCCGGCAAAATGTTCATGTGGAAAACCGAGATATTCCTGAGATGGCAGATGTTGAAGGACAAAGTAGTGACGAGGAGGAAGTCGTAGAGGTCGAGCTCACAGGCGACGATGGTCAAACACCCGTGGGCACCCCTGTGGACGTTGTGATGACACCCGCTGAAAATCACAGTTGAAGTTACTGGAATGGTATGGCACTAAAAATAAATGTTATAATTGATGCTCTAATAACATGGCGCGTTCTTCAGGATCTCTACACATTCGGGCAAGACGCTTGTTGCCCATCGCACTGTTTCCCTACCAGATACTTCTGTCATCTCCCCCTCTTCTCCTTGTGACATGTCCTCAGCCAAAATCATCAAAGCTAGGTATACGGTATACCATATCCGCTTCGTCTTGTGTCGCGGTAACAGAATAAGCGAACCATTTTCCTCGCCATCGAAGTATCCTTTATTCATCGCTGTGGTTGGCCCCGGCGGTAAGAACCACGCCTCCATCAGTGGATCTCCCCAGAGCGCCCGCCTGAACGTCGGGAGTATATATCCAATCTCTACTTCTGTGTCTTCCTCAGACGGTGTGTCATCACTTTCTTTCCGCTGAGTCAGGGACACAATAACATCCTCTTCGTTTCCTGTTACCCATATGAGCCTTGGTATCTCCACATCATCGAAGAGAAACGACCCGATCGCGCGAGAAAGGGGGCGACGCAGGTCATCTGCATCAATGTCCAGATTCATTCTGTAGCGCGATGGTGTAGTTTTGCGAGCCTCCTTGTCGCCGCACACATGTTCGAGGAATTCCTCCAATTGCAACACAAAAGTGTCTTGCCAGCTGTATGGTGTCATGTCTTCTCCACCCCCCTCCTCGTCCTCGCCGGTTTGACCCGCAGCAAATAATGTAGCAAAGGAAGGCACAGATGGAGGCTCTGGTGTAGGTTTGTCCATTGGTATACCAAACCAGTCGTTCGTGATTCCATGGAGCGCACGGAGGTATGTACCTAGTCTTAGTTCAACCCGGGCAAGCTGTCTAGGTGAGAGTTCGTGGCGGACGGACGCCAAAGACGTTGGCAGATGAGCCTGAGACGAAGCAGGAACGCGAAGTAATAACCACTCAAAATGCCATTTTCCATCGTTGCCCGGCACACCGTGTGCTATGGGCCTTGGGACCGGTACGGCAGTGCTGTCGAGGATCTTGGAAAGAAGGATGGAGAGGGCAATGAGTGTGATTGGCCCAGGAGGTGTCGCAGTCCCTGGCTGTGGATAACCAGGCGCGAGTGGAGAAACCAACAAGAGATAAGATCTGCCAGAGTCGGACAGAGCGATGTGGTATGACTTTTGGGACGCGGTGTAACTGATTGACGATCGTGTGCGCGTAAGCTCACTGTGGCAGATACGACTGTTCTCGAATGCACACCTATATCTAGTGCTCTGGATCTCGGAAACTGAAGCGATACGGACGTTTTGGTTGCCGTCATTGCTGTTGACGATATCGCGTACGTGTTCCAGGGTGACCTGCATAAGTGAATGGCACAGACGGTCAACTATGGGCTTGGCGATGGTATGATAAGATGATCAGACGTGGGGAAGTGGGGTTTGCACCACCACCAGGCCTGCTGTCAGGACAAAAGGCATATCATAATGCGAGCCAACAATCGTCTCTCGGTCAAACTCAAGCGGAGAGGCATTACTCGAACTCATTCCATATTGTTCCGAATCTACAGCCACTTTATACAGTACTATTGTACAAAGTAAGTTAATACAAACATTTCCACGGGCAGGGCCAGGGGAAATACATCCTAAATCAGCAACCAGAGCTAGCAACACTCGTTGATCTAGGTAC
This sequence comes from Boletus rubropictus, assembly GCA_038092695.1. NCBI lineage: Eukaryota > Fungi > Basidiomycota > Agaricomycetes > Boletales > Boletaceae > Boletus > Boletus rubropictus. Next base: position 12,111 of record JBBPQW010000286.1, read on the forward strand.
AGATGGCGCACTATAACTGCTTTCCGTCGCGAACGGATGTTCTATAGTCGTCAAACTCAACTGCCCTGACATGGATGTGGTTACTGTAGGGTCATTATTTGCAGTAGTTGAGCCGTGTGTGGTCGTATCACAGGGCGAATCGCTATCTTGGTACCCTAGTACGCGATAGAGATATGTCGCAATGATGACTATGTTGCAAGTCATCAAGCATATGGCGACCTGATGGGCGTCAACCATAAGTTTGAATCTAGCCAACATGAGGGAAGAAGGGCTGGCTACCTGGAAATTTGTGGTGACGACGGCCCAGCCTTTTAGTGCTGGAAGGAGCTGGCATACTTCACGAAGGGTGCACGCTATTGACACCACTAGGCTGGATGAGAATAGTAGGCTAAGAAGTCGATACACCGTTGACGCTAGGTTCACTGTACGGAGCACATATAGAGGAAAGCTGATGGCAACTGTATCGCCCACGCAACACGCTGAAAGTTATGCTGAACACAATAGTGCGGACAGATAAAAGTGAGCTAACCTGTCAACTGGGAGATCTTCAAAAAACGAGATGGAGTGCAAGAAAAGTAGGAGTCGATGAGGTCGACTTCCTGGAATGCGCGGTATTCACTGGTGCACTGAATTGCCTCCAGCACCCAAAACGCGAGACAGATGAAGAGAAAGAATGCGACGATTGCGAACCCATACGTTCGGAGACGTTCTCCTGCTGGTATTATTCGGATGATCGAGTAAATTATGCTGATACGGACCGACCTGTGGCTCCCAACTTAGTCATGCCTTGCTAAGTCTGAGGGAAACGCACCACACGAGACCTGTAAACGCAAACATATATATCCACTTTGCGATCATTGACGATTTATGGCCTATAGGTACCACCATTTAATTTATAATAACACTGAGCAAGGCCAGTACTCACCCAGTCGAATGACATAGACCCAATTACTTACAACGTATATCGTTCCACAGACAAAGGCGAGGGTCGCCCAGACATCGTCACAGCCCACTCGCTGTATCCTGATGCGTATCCACAGCCGGAAGAAAAAAAGAGGTAGAGCCAGGCTGGCGACAATGTTGCTGGTGACTAAGTGGCATGGGCAGAGTACCGGAACTGATTAAAATGGAGTCATACTCATCAGCCTTGTCAGAGCATCGCCCATTGTTCAGCAATAAAGGTAGCAATTATTCGTGCGACCTACGAAGTGGGATGGTACCAGAGGTGGAGTATAGACAGATAACCAGTTGCATTGAAATCCATATAAGTTAGTGAGCACTTGAGCCCTGACAGTGTGTCAGCATAAATAGCTCTATTATTGCGACCCCTCGCGTGCGGGGACAATATTGAGAAAACCCTCGACCATCTATCCATAACTGGCCCTGAATATTACGGGAGGGTTGTTCCTGCCAGGGATTCTCGCGTATTCATTCGCTGCGACTCACCTGGTACCATACTCGTCTGAGCAATAGGTCAGCATTCAGGGGGCGATCAAGGTTCTGCCAGGCGGGTGATGAGGGCTGTGGTGAGGATAGTGACACGCACATCTTCCAAGCTCTGCGGCACTTCACGGTTCGCCGTCCGATGCAGAGCACCAATTGAATACCTTCCCATCCGAGCATGGGTGCGGGTCACGCATTGGTAATTACCGGGCCTGTTGATATTCTTGCATCTTTGCAGCGTTGAGCCTTGCGTATCAAGGGTGCACACCCAACTACGCTCAAGAGCGGCCCCCAAAGAACTGAACACCGAGAGAAATGATAACGCTCGAGAGCCAAAGCAGCTTCACGGTGTGAACGCATCAGTAGCTGGTGTACTCGCTCTGAAGCGGAAGTCAGTTGTGAATCCGACGACTTTCGAATTACGACAGCGAGCAGAACAGTCAACTTCAGTTTAACATCTTTGGACGATGGGTACACCTGTTCTCCGATGCGATAGAGGTGGTCATTGACTAGCCTCCAAACTGTACGTATTCTTTTCCAGCTGAATGAGATCGAAACCCCTGAAAACGGATACTTTTCCGAACAAGAAGGTTGCATACCTCGGCCTCCAACTCCTTTCGTACCCTGTACTCCTCGTCTACCTTGATGATCAGGTGGTACTCGTCTAGATCCTCTATTATAAAGGGATCTTTCTCATTCATTGAGAGAAGTATTTGTTTCACCGCAGAGTCGCTGACACCATGAGGGGTGATCAAAAGTCTATTCCAGGCCACTCACCAAGTGAGAAGGACACCTTTTAACCCCCCGGTAGTTTACTTCATATATAAGCGACATTCAGAGGTGTGCGCACCTTTTATAGCTCTCATGTTCTTGTACCCTGATGTCGCCAAGTCGTGTGCTTCAGCGACTATCTCCCCTCGACTCTAGTTCGCCTACGAGAGACTATTTTTCGTCGAGTGCGAAGGAGATTGTTGGAGTTCCCGGGATAGTGAGAGTTTCACAGCCTCTCCGTGAATCTGAAGACCGGCCTCCGGATGAGGGTGTAGTGTGGCCCCGGATGTAGAAGTGCCCAGCAATCACCGATGCTGTGGGCCTTTGCTCGACAAGGAGTCTCTTCTTCTCCTTCCACCCATCGTTCTTTCGCTGCTCCTTTGCAACACATCGGTCAAGCTCTGTAAGTGATCAACACCAATACCGTTCCCTTCTCTCTCTCTCTCTTGCATTGACTCGGGAACTTCAAATGGCTTTACTTGCAGGAAATCCATTGCCTCTATACCAGCATCTATTCGGTTCACATCTGAATCCATACCTCCCGGTAGGTCCTTCAGTCCCCGAGCACCAGATTCCGGAGCGTGATCTGTTCCCAGTCGTCATGTCTCAGTTGCCGGCTGTTGAGCAAGCCAAACGGCTCGCTGCGTACACTGCGGTGGATAAGCATATTCTCCCCCACCACAAGGTGCTACGGTGCAATTCTTGCCACGACCATCCAAATAATACTAACATCCCCCTGAGATCATCGGGATAGGTTCAGGTGTGCACTTAGCTTGACACCTTGCCACGCATTGACTCTTTGTCATCTCCAGGCTCCACCGTCCCATTTGTTGTCGAGCGCATCGTACATCAAGGAGCAGAACTGAACAAGGACCGCATCTTCATCCCTACCGGGTTCCAATCAAAGGAGCTGATCATTTCATCCAACCTTAACCTCGGCGACGTCGACCAATTCCTAACAGTAGACGTGACTATAGACGGTGCCGACGAGTCCGTTTCCTACGTCTCTCCTTATAGCAAGCTTACGCATCAGGCATCGCCTGTAGGGTTGACCCTCAGCTTAACTGTATCAAGGGTGGAGGAGCATGTCATTTACGAGAAAAAGTCCTCGCAGAGGCTGCTAAAACGTGCGTTTTTCGCGTCCTCTGATTTTTCTGGTCCGGCTCACCTACGTTGGAGGTTCATCATCGTAGCCGACTACAGAAAAAATAGCGAGTATCTCGGCAAGAATGTACGTACACTCTTACTGGACTTCTTCTCCTGTGATGACTTGTCTATCCTCACCGATCATCTAGTTCAGCCAAGGTGTACCAATCGAAGTCGTTCCTTTCGCTTATGCCAAGGTCTTGTCGGAGCTACGTGGGGCACTCGGCTCACCCAACGCGTCACTCCGCATGGCGAAAGCAAAGGCAGGACCAGTCGTTTCCGACAATGGTAACTTTGTCATCGATGCACCATTTCCGAGGGACTTGATAAAGGATCCCTTGTCGGTGCGTTCAGACTCACCTTTTACTTCCAACCTTTGTACTTTGTCTGATGCGAAAATACGTTCTCCGTCTGTACCTGGGACAGTTGTTGACAAGGATAAAGTTGCTGACCGGCGTCGTGGAGGTTGGTCTGTTCTGCAGCATTGCGCAAGCGGCGTACTTTGGTAATCAGGTGCTGTCTTTATTCTCGTCTCTGAAAATTTTCATTCACATTGATCCCGCTCACAGGACGGAAGTGTGACGGTCAAGAAGGCGGAAGGTTCCAACGTGGTCGAAGAACACATAGCCGCTCCTTGAATAATGTCAATGATCTGGACCTCTGATGTAGTCGATACGAAAGAACGTTCATGGGAGACGACTGAATCATATTCATAGACGACGTTGTCTGCCTGAGCCAGCGAGTGTGACCCCACAAACGACCGTCTCTCTCATGGGACAAGAAACAAGACGAACACATCTATTTCCACATCGTAATACACCACCTAGATCTACATTTCTATCACTTTTGTACAATCAAAACTTGGTAGATCGCTCGACGTCTCCACACACGTTCACGCAGCGTCGTATCGCGCCAACACATTCTCCCTCACTTTGTCTCTTGGACACGCCCTCTCCGTCCACAAATCAAACTGGATGACTCCCTGCTCGATCAACACCTCCACCCCTCTCACCCTCGCCCAACCCGTCGCTGTCTCCGCAGCAAGTCGAAGTACGGGCGTCTCTGCCGGCTTGTACGCCATGTCAACAACGATGCCAGTCGGCGTGCTAAAAAGCGTCGTAGGAAGGTGTATCGCGCTCGTCGAGGTCGTGCTAGTCGTCGTGGCGTCTGCAGGAACCGTAGAGACGATCACACGCGGAGGTGCGCTTGGCCACACGCCCAACGTCTCAATCGCACGCACGCGTGTCTTGCCGTGTCCTTCTGCCCCATCATCAAACGCCGCCGCGATTGCCTCGGCCTTGTCCTTCGTCCGGTTGAACACATACACCTCTCGCACCCCCAATGTCTTGAGCGCATACACCGCCGCACGCGACGTCCCCCCCGCTCCAATCACCAATGCAGCCTCCCCCACGTCCACTCCCGCTCCCACCACACGCCGTTCTATGGCTGCCACGATTCCAAGGTAATCCGTATTCTCTCCATAGAGCTTCCCATTCTTTGGTATGATCGTATTCACCGCCCCAATCGTCTTTGCCGCGTCCGACAACACGTCCAATAACGGCATGACGTCCAGCTTGAAAGGAATTGTCACGCTCGCACCGCCGAACTCCTCCTCCCGGATGACCCGCCGAATATCGTCGTTCACCGTCGGCGTCTCGAACAGGCTATACGTATGGGGAAGTCCGAGCGTCTCGAACGCGGTATTGTGCAACGTCGGGGACATGGAATGCGCGATCGGCGTGCCAAACAAGTAAAACCTGCGCGCGGGGAGCAAACCGCACAGGTGCAGCGCCCGCTGGATCTCGACAAACCCGAGCTGGCCCGGCGCGGCTTTGCTGGGGAGGAGCGGGTGGGTGACGGGCGTAAAGCACGTGTTGAGCACTCGCGAGAGCTGCCCTTGCACGCCCATGTTGATCGCGATGAGTGGCTTGGTGGTGTGTTTGGCGACAAAATCCTGGAGAGCGAGGTTGCTCGCAAAGGAGGTGGCCTTGGAGATGAGCTTGACAATGTCGCCGTATTGCGATGCGACGCCGTACGTCGACGACATGGTCGGTGCATCCCATGCTATCGCACCAGCCCAGTCGTGGAACGAAGCAATAATCTGTGAAGCACCTTTGAGGTGCACAATCTCCTTGATGAAATGTGGCGGTAGCGTCGTCTCGACGTCGACGTATTCACATCCGAGGCGTAGGGCGAGCTTGAGCAGTTCTGCAGCTTCCTTCTTTGCGTCGTTGGGGAAAGCACCGCCTTGTGTGATCGTGCGGACGGTGAACACAATAGGGAGAGACGTGGCGCGTCGGAGCGCAGCAACTTGTTGCGAGACATATGCATACGATGGAATCGAGCTCGAAGAGCCTTTTTCGCGGAGGAGGTCGACACGCAGCTCAAGGGCGTCCACGCCCGTGCTGAGCTCAGGAATATCCGCCAACGCGGAAACGATGTCCGGATAAGTCAGCGATAAGAAGTATGATCGCACGCCTTGAGCAGCCTTGACTACCTTTTGCACCAGATTGGGCTTTAACCCAGACACATGTCCAAAGAACCTCTCCACCTCGCCGTCCAAGCCACGTTCCAGCGCAGCATAGTTGCCAAATTCGTACCCGGCACACTGCGCGAACCATGGTTCGCGACGAGCAAACACATCCCGAACCTGCTCGCCGTACGCGGGCCGCTCCCCCTCTTGGTCGAGGTAAGACTCGATGATGGACAGCTCGCGCTGCACCCAGACAATTTTGCCGCCTTGCCGAGTCGAAAAGTCGATGAGCGCTTCCCGTGCTGCGGGGGTCTCAACGATGCCCCCTCCGAGACTGATCACCCAGCCCTTGGCGTGCGTGGACAAGAGTGTGCGTAAGAGCTGCGTTTCCGCTTCCCGGAAAGCTGGCCACCCGTGTGTTTGGACGTAGGTTCGCACAGAGGGTGGATGCACCAACCCAAACTGAACATCAAAGTCGAGGAAGGGAAGGGAAAGTGCACGTGAGGCGAGCATGCCAATATGGGACTTTCCGGAACCGCGCATGCCGATGAGGAGGACTGATGGTGTCGTCGACGGAGTAAGTGCTTTGGTTGAAACGGGCATGACGGTCGTTTCAGGGAGTGGGTGTGCGTGAGGTATTTCGACGCCTTGAACTTGAATGCCGAGCTGTACGATGTGAGGAAGCGCGAATGAGAACAAATATGCACTCCTACCTTGTTTTCCAAGTCATCCCACCAATTGGGCCATGTCTTTTCGACACACCGCTTTTCCTCGATGATGGTGCCATCAACAACAGTTGCAAGCACGGCAAACGCCATTGCGACGCGATGATCATCGTAACAATGAATCGAAGCGCCACGCTTGAGACTGGTCAACGACCGCCCATAAATGACGATCCCATCCTCGAATTCGTCCGTCTCGACCCCAAATTTAGCTGCACCGCGAACGTTGGTCAATGATTCCGTGCCCACGACCGATACGACGTACCCAATTGGTCCCTCATCGCCTTGATACGATTACACTCTTTAACACGCTGGTTCGCAATTCCGCGAATCCGCAAGACGTTCGTGCCCACACCGCCTTCTCTGCCTTCGCCGCAGTCGGTCGCGACAGCACCGACGACAGCGGCTGTCAAGAACGCGTCGGTCATGGGTTCCATATCGACTTCACCCATTGCCTTGAGCGTTCCGATCGGTGGTCCCGTGACGGTCGTCTCTGTAGCAGTCTGAACGACAGTGCATCCCATCGGCTCGAGGACTTCTTTGGCAAAGCGCGCATCGCCCTGGAGGGACGAGGAACCGATCGAGGCGAGCGTGCAGGACGTACCAGTAATGGCGGCAATAGCAAGCGGATACGTCGCACTCGACGCGTCCGACTCGATTGTGAAAACGCCAGATTTGGGGACGGTGTACACCCCGCGCGGGATCTTGTACACGTTGAGCGGCTCGCCCGTCTTGGGATCGTGCTCGCGGGTAACGTGGATGCCAAAGTCTCGCATAAGGGCAATGGTCATGTCAATGTAGAGCTGGGAGATGACGGCTTTGCCGGTGAGGACGAGAGTTGTGTCTTGCTTGGCGTATGGTGCGCAGAGGAGGATGGAGGACACGTATTGCGAGGAGATGGAGGCATCGAGGGAAAGGATGCCACCTGGGAGACCGGTAGGGGCAATAGAGAGAGGGAGACAACCAGACGTCTCGAGGTAGTTGATGTCTGCGGCGGCCGTCGAGAGGGCTTCAACGAGTGACGCGATGGGACGCTGTTTCATGCGCGCGTTGCCCGTGATGACAGTGCGATCCGATGAGGACGAGGTGGCGGAGGGCGAGACGAGGGTGCAGACGGTAGTGAGGAAGCGTGCAGCGGTACCAGCATTGCCGAGGTAGAGTTCTGTCCCAGGTGGAGGAAGCGAAAGTTTGCCACCAGACCCAGTGACGATGAGGGTTTCGCCATTGTCGGACCACTCAAACGTGGCTGCCTATCGGAAGGGTGAGCATGCTAGTAGTGAGAGATATGACAACATACTTTCAATGCTTGCAAGGCTGCCATCATAACCTGGGTGTCGTCCGAATGCAGTAGATTCTTCAACTTGACGGTGCCATTTGAGAGTGCTGCGAGAACAAGGGCGCGATTCGAAATGGACTTGGAACCCGGTGTGGCGAGGGTAATGTGTGGGATGCCTGCCTTGTTATCGACAGTTGGTATAGGGGTGATGGCAGGTGGAGAGGGGATGAGTTGGGGATGCAAGGGGCCCTTGTCTGCCACGCCTGGTAGCTCTCGCAACGGGGCCGGGAGGGATGGCTTGAGGTAGCCGCCTGGGATACCACTGATGACGGTGACACCGTCTGCGAGGACCTTCTTTATTTCTTCGTCGGGTATGACTGTTGCTCTAAGTTCGTGAGTTTTTCCGATGCGAGACAAGAGGACGAATTTCTTGAGTTTAGAGGTGGTATTCTTTTTGTCGACGGCCATACGATCAAGGAGGCCATCGATGGTGATTGGAGGAACGGATGCGGCGCGTGCCTGGGCCTGCGCGCGCAGGACGAGGGGGTGCGTGAGCGAGGTGGGGAGGCCGTAGGAGTCAATGCAACGACGGAGTCTTCCGACGCCGACCTGACCAAGGCCTGTTTCCCTTCCACGACCTCGGGAGATCTCGGCTTCGAGGACCATACCAATGGCGACGCACTCGCCATGAAGGAGGTAAGGGGTGAGGAAGGCTTCGATAGCATGACCGATGGTGTGACCCAAGTTGACTAGGTTGCGAAGGTGAGCTTCCTTTGGATCGTAGGATACGATGGTGGCCTTGGTGTTGGCGGAAGATATGATGAGAGTGAGGAGGGGGTGGGAGGCAAGGTCGGATAGAGACTGAGCATGGATACCGCTGAGGGAGTCGAGGAGGATCCCAGATGATGACTCAAGGAGGGCAAATGCGTCCTCGTCCCAGATGGCGGCCGTCTGTGGGGCGATGAGAGAAAGCGGCGATTAGAGGGAATAAACGAACCTTGATGACCTCTGCTAGACCATTTACGAGTTCGCGTCTTGGAAGGGATGCCAGGAAGGCGACATCGATAAAGACATATTCCGGCTGCCAGAAGGCGCCAATGAAGTTCTTTCCGAGGGGGGTGTCGATAGCGGTCTTTCCGCCGATTGCTGAGTCGACCATGGCGAGTAGGGAGGTGGGGATCTGGACGACAGGGACACCGCGCATACTGAAAGGAGTCAGACAAGAAAGCGATCGAGAGGGGGACGCACAAAGTCGATGCGACAAATCCGACGAGGTCGCCAATGACACCGCCCCCGAGGGCTAGGAGGATGGTGCTACGGGTGCACTTTTGTGCGAGGAGAAAGTCCTCGATGGCGGCCTTGCCCTCGCGGGACTTTGTGGTCTCGCCAGGGGGGATGACATGGGAGATGAAGCGCGGTGCGGTAGCTGGGTCGGGGAAGGCGTCGCGGATGTGGGCGTTGAAGGTGTCGGTGAAAAGGGGGAGATAAAGCGGGGCGATATTGGTGTCGGTGATGAGGACGTAGGAGGCGGCGGGGCGGGAGGAGAGGAGGGTGTCTGCGATGTGGTGGTGGAGGTGGAATCCGCAGTGGATGGCGTCTTTGCCGAGGATAGCGATCTTGCGGACGGACATGGTGCGGTAGTCGATGCTGGTCTCATCGCCCCTGCTGGTATTTATCTAGCACGGATCCGACTCGGGTCGCGTCCGTGATCCTCGGGTTCACTCCGGATCGTTTAAATTGCCGGCTCACTCGCTTTTTCTCCCCGACCACGTTCATGCTCGCTCGCCGTCTCGCCCAACGCGCTCGCTTCGTGCGCACCGTCTCAACCCTCGCTCAGCCCCAGAGCCGATGGCGAGGCTTTCTGCAGGTCGTCGGCCGTGTCACGCTCGTCTCTGTCGTCGCTGGTCAGTCAGTCTTGCCCACCCATCTTGACATGGGCCTAATTCTTTCCAGCCACGGGCACGCTCTACTACATCTCCCACAAGGAACGTCATCCCGGCCCACAGCTCCCATTTGACCCCGACAAGAAGACCCTCGTCATCCTCGGCAGTGGCTGGGGAGCAACTAGTCTTCTTAAACATCTTGACACCGAAAATTACAACACCGTCCGTCGGTCCTCATCGCTTCGCCTCCGTTCTCACACCTTCGTTTAGGTCGTCATCAGTCCGAAAAACTTTTTTCTCTTCACCCCTCTCCTCCCCTCTGTCGCAGTCGGTACCCTCGGTGCACAGTCCATTTTACAGCGTACGTCCTATCCTTGATCCGTTGTCTCGCTCACCTCTTTTTCAGCCACGCGCTTCATCACCCGCCACAAAGCTAGAGAAGTTTCCGTCATCGAGGCAGAAGCAACAGACGTCGATGTATGTCCCCTTTTCCGTCTGATGCCTCACTGCTCATATATCTCTAGCCCGTCAACAAGACTGTCACCTTTACGGGTACTTTCTTTTCTCTCTTGTGTCGCTTCTGCTTGACTCGCCTTCAGACTCGTCCCCCCTCCGTCCCCTCGAGCCAACCAGGACCATACCCTATGACTATCTCGTATATGCTGTCGGTGCTGAAACACAGACGTTCGGTATACCTGGCGTAAAGGAAAATGCTTGCTTTATGAAGGAGATCGCAGACGCAGAACAGGTCCGCATTCCCCACGCATATATCTTCGCCTCTCATGCGATCCCAGATGAAAAGACGTTTCTTGGATTGCGTGGAAACCGCTGCCTTTCCTGGTACCAGCGAGGAAGAAAAGCGCCGCTTGTTGCACATGGTATGTCCGTTTTTCTTTGCACCATCTCGCTTCACTTTGGCCGCAGGTTGTCGTAGGCGGCGGTCCTACAGGTATTGAGGTCGCAGGTGAACTACATGACTTCCTTGACGTTCGTCATTTCCCCCAATTCTGTCTCCCTACCTCACCCGAAACAGGAAGATCTCAAGTCTTGGTATCCCGAGCTTCACCCATTTATGCGTCTCACTCTCGTGGAAGCGCTCCCTAGCGTCCTTCCCACGTTTAGCAAAGAACTTATCACATATACGGAAAAAACCTTCAAGGAGAGTAGGATTGATATCATGACCGGAACAATGGTGCATTCTCTTCTTGTTGCATAGAGACATCCTTGACATTTAATAGGTCAAAGGCGTCAGTCCCACCACCGTCACTCTCAAACCGAAAGATGCCTCAGAACAACAAGTCGACTGTGGCCTCGTTGTTTGGGCCGCTGGAAATACTGGTCGACCAGTCACCAAGAGTCTCATGGCCAAGTTGCCAGATGAGCAGACTAACAAAAGAGGCATTTTAGTCGATAGTATGTCATCTTTCATATCTTGGACCAGATCATAGCCCTCACCAATTTTAGACCACCTCCGAATGCTTGGTGCACCTTCCATCTTTGCCCTCGGGGACTGTACCTCGACCTCGTATGCCCCTACAGCCCAAGTAGCTTCCCAGCAAGGAGCTTATCTCGCGCGTATCCTCAAATTGACTGCGCAACGCGATGCTCAGGAAGACCAGGTGAAGATGCTATCGTCCGCAAAGGATGGAGAACAACTCGACGACGAGACAGCGAAACGGATCCGAAAGCTCAATAAGAAGATTGGCAAGATACGGTTGAACCCGTTCGAGTACAGTCACCAGGGGTCTCTCGCGTGAGTTTCAATCGCGCTTCATCTCACAAGTACTGACGGTGCTCTCAGCTATATTGGCTCTGACAAGGCTATCGCAGATTTGCCGATTTTTGGCCGAGAGGTGCATCGTCTTTCGTCTGTTGACTGAACTCTTATGAATGTCCTTCCAGTGGGCCAGCGGGGGCATGGCCACATTCTTGTTCTGGCGAAGTGCATATCTCAGCTCGCTCTTCTCGCTCCGGAACAGGGCCTTGGTCACTGGTGATTGGCTCCGAGTCAAGTTCTTTGGCCGGTGAGTGACGTGATGAATCCTGGGATTCTACTTCTTGTGGGGGTCTGAATCTCCGCCTTGTGCGCGATGGTTGCACAGTGGCACAAGTTATTGCAATGCCCTGGCAGTGCGTTAACCCTTGACGGGGGGCCAATAGCACAGCGTTTTTGTGCCCATAACAACCGTACGCGCATTGTTGCTGATGCCTGTTGGCGCGCATCACGGGGCTGATCCATGCCGGTCCTGCACGGCTCTGCTCGCTTCATTGTTTGCTGTGGATGTGTGCTAACGCCATGTTATAGAGACGTGAGCCGCGAATAAAGGCGTTTACATCAGATTTGACAAGCATGGCGTATACCTAGATTACCATGAATCGTCCTCTAATTATCCGTGGCACGAAAGTTGGTATCACTTAATATCTATTTAACTTTAGACAAGACATAGACATAGACGGTTTATAGACTAGACTACAGTATGTACATATGTGCACGCTGTGTGGTGTCGGATATTTGCGAGTGCTTTTAATTTATGCTGTGTTGGGCGCATCACGTCACGCGGTGATCGACCACGGAGATCAGCTGCGTGATGTGTGTCACGTCCAAGGGGCATCGATTCCAGGGACCGGGTCGCTTCCATGTCCGAGCGGACGCACCGCCTCCCTGTCCGTTGGGCAGGCCGACCTTCGCAATCTGCCAAGTCAAAAGAACCAGTCGGTAAAATGCGTAACGGCTGTCCCCTTTTGTTCTTAGTGCTCTCGTTAGGGCAATCCTTTTCCAGGGTAGTCATTGAACTTCGTTGCTCACACAATATCGTTGTTTAACAACGCGTAACGCTCAGATAAAAATACGGAAACATGCTACATGTATCCCTCTGGGCAGGTTTCGTATGTGTCGTACCAACTCGTACTTCATGAGGACAGCGTCGCGGTGGCCGTACCACCGTAACTCTGCTGAACAGTGTATCGTCCCAACAACGGCGCAACAGCACCAATGTACCCGGGGGCAGCCTCGCCCCCAGGCCCAGGAACCAGGTCATCCTGTTTCGCCCACCGACTTCGCGCCCTCAGACGTTTCCCATATGCCAACAGGATCAGCCCTGTCGGGATCCCAAAGCAGCTCACACACGCCAACAGCGTGCTCGCACTCCGTATACCCAGCGCGCTATACAACGGCACCGCCAGGCTCGGGAATATGGCAGCCGTGACATTCCGCACGGCGCAGTTTGCGGCGACGACGGACGCAAATCGGGTGGGGTAGAGATCGATGTAGTAGTTGAGCAGGGTGAGCTGCAAAAGCGTCATGCCCATGCCCACAGGGATACCTGATAGGATGGCGAGGAGAGGAGGGCTGTCAGGGCGCGCGGCCAACGCGAACCAAAACATGCCGATGGGAGTAAAGAGGGATGCAAGGAGGACACCTGGCAGACGTTCCTCGGGGGAAATTTCGCGCTTCCCAGCGGATTGAACAAATACCTCGTTCCTGCGTGCTCGGTGTTGGGGTTTGAGGAAGAGAAAGTAGACGACGACACCGAGGAGATTACCGGCCCAGGGTGCAAGGAAGACTAGACCGGTTTCTTGGCGGGACATTCCATAAACGGTGGAGAAGACAAAAGGGTACGCCTATGGTGAATGTCAGCGCCGTATGTGAAAAAGAATTGCAATATTGAAGTACCTCAAGAAGAAGAAACAAGAGTCCGGCGACGAACGCATGATAAAGCGTGGTCCATGACACGATCGGTTCGTGTGCAAGCATCACTAGAAACGTTTACGTCAACCAAGCCAACCGTCACTTCATAACACACTCACTGATCGGCGTGAAGAGCGCTTCTCTCCAGATATTCGACGTGTCCCGAGATGGGCTCACCGAAATGCCCTTTTTTTTCGCGAGTTTTCGCTGGATTGCGGTAGGCTCCGTCTCCGGGAGAAGCATAAGGAGCCCCGAGATGATAGCAGCCCAGAGGGCAATGAACCCCAACAGCCAACGCCACGGCATTAACCCCTCGAGCAGCGAGGCTGGCACAGGGCCAAATGTAGGCGCACCCTGCAACATGACCGTAAAGAGCGCTACGAGCGGTGCGCGCTCACGAGGGTTAAACATATCCGAGAGTGAACCGCCGTAGACGGAAAAAACAGCGGACCCGAGCAAACCTGCGAGTGCGCGTGATCCAAGCAAGGTAAATACCGACGGAGACAGCGCTGAACACAACGATAGTACTATGCTACGTCAGCTACGATCAAAGGTGACAGGTGCACAACCAACTGACTAGTGAATCCCACCATCGATGTCAGGTAGACCGGCCTGCGACCGCATAATTCGCTCACTGGACTGGCAATGAGCGGTCCAAAGATGGCTCCCTAGGGGGTACACATTAGATGAGAAAGCATACACCACGTTCATCGACTTGCAAAGTTGTAGAGGCCCACACCAAGGGTGACGATGGATTCAGTCGTGTTGAAATCGTGTTGGATTTGGTGCTGAATACCAGACTAGATTTCCATTCAGCATACGTCCACCTGGGACATGATCAGTCAACCCACATAGAACGTCAAGGCAAGTTCGCTGCGACGAAAGAGATGTGTGAGAGCCCAGCATGCGTGCTACGAAACAAATACTCACACAGGTGCAATCGAGTGCCAGATGACGAAGATGATCATCCACCGTCGCCACTTGCTCCATCGATGGGGGTCGTGCTCACCGCTCGACAAGTAAAACTCGGAAGGCA